>OX387242.1:191060553-191337741 GCA_947561735.1 Cenchrus americanus
GCACCCGAACGCACGGCGGAGGTGAAGTAGTCGACGACGAGTGGTGCGACGAGTCACGTGACGAGCCGCGCGACTTGCCGAGGCACCCGGACGCACGGCGAAGGTGAAGTAGTCCACGACGAGCTTGCGTGAGGCGGAGTAGTCGACGACGAGCGGCGCGACGAGCCGCGTGACGAGCCGCGCGACATGCCGAGGCACCCGGACGCGCGGCGGAGGCGAAGTAGTCGACGACGAGCCTACGTGAGGCGGAGTAGTCGACGACGAGCCTGCGCAACGCGGCGCGTCGACGACGGGGCGGCGCGACGAGCCGCGTGACGTGCCGAGGCACCGGACGCACGCGGAGGCGAAGTAGTCGACGACGAGCCTACGCTAGGTGGAGTAGTCGACTTCGAGCGGTGCGACGAGCGCTGTGACAAACCGCGCGACGTGTTGAGGCACCCGGATGCGCGGTGGAGGCGAAGTAGTCGACGACGAGCCTGCGCGAGGCGGAGTAGTCGACGACGAGCGGCGCGACGAGCCGCGTGACGAGCCGCCCGACGTGCCGAGGCACCCGGGACGCGCGGCGGAGGCGAAGCAGTCGACGACGAGCCTGCGCGAGGCGGAGTAGTCGACGACGAGCGGCGCGACGAGCCGCGCGCCGTGCCGAGGCACCCCGGACGCACCGCGAGGCGAAGTAGTCGACGACGAGCCCGCGCGAGGCGAGTAGTCGACGACGAGCGGCGCGACGAGCCGCGCGCCGTGCCGAGGCACCCCGGGACGCGGGCGGAGGCGAAGTAGTCGACGACGAGCCTGCGCGAGGCGGAGTTGTCGACGACGAGCCCGCCGACGCGGGCCGTGCGAGTGGAGGCGAGGGACGATGCGGGGGACGTGTCGAGGCGCACCGGATGGGCGCGGCGCCCGCGGCGCGCGGGCGCCGCCCCCCGCGCCGCACGCGCGGCGGGGGCGAAGAAGTCGACGACGCCCGCGGAGGCGAAGTAGTCGACGACGAGCCTGCGCGAGGCGGAGTAGTCGACGACGAGCGGCGCGACGAGCCGCGTGACGAACCGCGCGATGTGACGAGGCACCCGAACGCGCGGCGGAGGCGAAGTAGTCGATGACGAGCCTGCGTGAGGCGGAGTAGTCGACGACAAGCGGCGCGACGAGCCGCGTGACGAGCCGCGCGACGTGCGAGGCACCCGGACGCGGCGGGGGCGAAGTAGTCGATGACCGGGTGAGGCGGAGTAGTCGACGACGAGCGGCGCGACGAGCCGCCAGCCGCGCGACGTGCCGAGGCACCCGGACGCGCGGCAAGGTGAAGTAGCTCGACGACGAGCCGGCGCGACGAGCCGCGACGACGAGTGGCGCGACGTGCCGAGGCACCCGACGCGCGGCGAGGTGAAGGCAGTCGACGACGAGCCTACGCGACGAGGCGGAGTAGTCGACGACGAGTGGCGCACGAGCCGCGTGACGCCTTCAGCCGCGCGACGTGCCGAGGCACCCCACGCACGGCGAAGGTGAAGTAGTCCACGACGAGCTTGCGTGAGGCGGAAGTAGTCGACGACGAGCGGGGCGACGAGCCGCGTGACGAGCCGCGCGCGACATGCCGAGGCACCCGGACGCGCGCGGAGGCGAAGTAGTCGACGACGAGCCTACGCGAGGCGGGAGTAGTCGACGACGAGCTCGCGCAACGCGAGTAGTCGACGACGCGCGGCGGCGACGAGCCGCGGACGTGCCATGGCACCCGGACGCACGGCGGAGGCGAAGTAGTCGACGACGAGCCTACGCTAGGTGGAGTAGTCGACGTCGAGCGGCGCGACGAGCCGTGTGACGAACCGTGCGACGTGTCGAGGCACCCGGATGCGCGGTGGAGGCGAAGTAGTCGACGACGAGCGGCGCGCGAGGCGGAGTAGTCGACGACGAGTGGCGCGACGAGCCCCGTGACGAGCCGCGTGACGTGCCAAGGCACCCGTACGCGCGGTGGAGGCGAAGTAGTCGACGACGAGCCTGCGCGAGGCGGAGTAGTCGACGACGAGCGGCGCGACGAGCCGCGCCCCTCCCCCCGTTCCCCGCGGAGCCGCGCGATGTGCCGAGGCACCCGGACGCGCGGCGGAGGCGAAGTAGTCGACGACGAGCCTGCGCGAGGCGGAGTAGTCGACGACGAGTGGCGCGACGAGCCGCGTGACGAGCCGCGCGACGTGCCGAGGCACCCGAACGCACGGCGGAGGCGAAGTAGTCGACGACGAGGCGTGGTGGGGTGCGACGACGAGCCGCGTGACGAGGCCGCGCGACGTGCCGAGGGCACCCCGACGCACGGCGAGGCGAAGTAGTCCACGACGAGCCTGCGTGAGGTGGAGTAGTCGACGACGAGCGGCGCGACGAGCCGCGTGACGAGCCGCGCGACATGCCGAGGCACCCGGACGCGCGGCGGAGGCGAAGTAGTCGACGACGAGCCTACGTGAGGCGGAGTAGTCGACGACGAGGGCGCGACGAGCCGCGTGACGAGCCGCGCGAGTGCCGAGGCACCCGAACAACGTGGTGTAGTCGACGACGGGCGGCACGACGAGCCGCGTGACGTGCCGAGGCACCCGGACGCACGGCGGAGGCGAAGTAGTCGACGACGAGCCTACGCGAGGTGGAGTAGTCGACGACGAGCGGCGCGACGAGCCGCGTGACGAGCCGCGCGACGTGCCGAGGCACCCGGACGCGCGGCGGAGGCGAAGTAGTCGACGACGAGCCTGCGCGAGGCGGAGTAGTCGACGACGAGCCTGCGCGCGAGCCGCGTGACGGCGGAGTAGTCGACGACGAGCTTACGCAACGTGGTGTAGTCGACGACGGGCGGCACGACGAGCCGCGTGACGTGCCGAGGCACCCGGACGCACGGCGGAGGCGAAGTAGTCGACGACGAGCCTACGCTAGGTGGAGTAGTCGACTTCGAGCGGTGCGACGAGCGCTGTGACGAACCGCGCGACGTGTTGAGGCACCCGGATGCGCGGTGGAGGCGAAGTAGTCGACGACGAGCCTGCGCGAGGCGGAGTAGTCGACGACGAGCGGCGCGACGAGCCGCGTGACGAGCCGCGCGACGTGCCGAGGCACCCACGACGCGCGGCGAGGCGAAGTAGTCGACGACGAGCCCGCGCGAGGCGCGTGGATCGACGAGCCCGCGCAATGCGGAGTAGTCGACGACGGGCGGCGCGACGAGCCGCGCGACGTGCCGAGGCACCCCGGACGCACGCGCGAGGCGAAGTAGTCGACGACGAGCCTACGCTAGGTGGAGTAGTCGACGTCGAGCGGCGCGACGAGCCGTGTGACGAACCGTGCGACGTGTCGAGGCACCAGGATGCGCGGTGGAGGCGAAGTAGTCGACGACGAGCCTGCGCGAGGCGGAGTAGTCGACGACGAGTGGCGCGACGAGCCGCGTGACGAGCCGCGCAACATGCCAAGGCACCCGACGCGCGGCGGAGGCGAAGTAGTCGACGACGAGCCTGCGCGAGCGCGGAGTAGTCGACGACGAGCGGCGCGACGAGCCGCGCGCGCGTGCCGAGGCACCCGGACGCGCCGGCGTAGGCGAAGTAGTCGACGACGAGCCTGCGCGAGGCGGAGTAGTCGACGACGAGCTGCGCGCGGACGAGCGCGCGAGTGCGAGGTCGACGACGAGGTGGAGTGCGAGAGAGTGCGACGAGCCGCGTGACGAGCCGCGCGACGTGCCGAGGCACCCGAGGCCCGGCGGAGGTGAAGTAGTCGACGACGAGCTTGCGCGAGACAGAGTAGTCGACGACGAGCGGCGCGACGAGCCGCGTGACGAGCCGCGCGATGTGCCGAGGCACCCGACGCGTGGCGGAGGCGAAGTAGTCGATGACGAGCCCGCGAGGCGGAGTAGTCGACGACGAGTGGCGCGCTACGAGCCGCGTGACGAGCCGCGCGACGTGCCGAGGCACCCGACGCGCGGCGGAGGTGAAGTAGTCGACGACGAGCCGGCGCGACGAGCCGCGTGACGAGCCGCGCGACGTGCCGAGGGCACCCCTCGACGCGCGCGAGGCGAAGTAGTCGACGACGAGCCCGCGCGAGGCGGAGTAGTCGACGACGAGCGGCGCGACGAGCCGCGTGACGAGCCGCGCGACGTGTCGAGGCACCCGGACGCGCGGCGGAGGCGAAGTAGTCGACGACGAGCCTGCGCGAGGCGGAGTAGTCGATGACGAGCCGCGCGACGAGCCGCGCGCCGTGCCGAGGCACCCGACGCACCCGCGCACGCGTAGGCGAAGTACTCGACGATGAGCCCGTGCGAGGCGGAGTAGTCGACGACGAGTGGCGCGACGAGCCGCGCGCCGTGCCGAGGCACCCCGACGCGCGGCGTAGGCGAAGTAGTCAACGACGAGCTCGCGCGAGGCGTAGTAGAAGACGACGAGCCGCGGACGACGCGAAGTAGTCGACAACGAGTGGTGCGACGAGCCGCGTGACGAGCCGCGCGACGTGCTGAGGCACCCGGAGGCGTGGCGAGGCGAAGTAGTCGACGACGAGCTTGCGCGAGGCGGAGTAGTCGACGACGACCGGCGCGACGAGCCGCGTGACGAGCCGCGCGACGTGCGAGGCACCCGAGGCACGCGCGGACGCGGAGTGCGACGAGGAGCTCGATGACGCGGGAGTAGTCGACGACGAGCGGCGCGACGAGCCGCATGACGAGCCGCGCGACGTGACGAGGCACCCGGACGCGCGGCGTAGGTGAAGTAGTCGATGACGACCCTACGCGAGGTGGAGTAGTCGACGACGAGTGGCGCGACGAGCCGCGTGATGAGCCGCGCGACGTGCCGAGGCACCGGACGTGCGGCGGGAGGGGGAAGTAGTCGACGACGAGCCCGCGTGGAGGCGGGAGTAGTCGACGACGAGCGACGCGACGAGCCGCGTGACGAGCCGCGCGACGTGCCGAGGCACCCGAACGCACGGCGGAGGTGAAGTAGTCGACGACGAGTGGTGCGAAGAGCCGCGTGAGGAGCCTTGCGACGTGCCGAGGCACCCGGACGCACGGTGAAGGTGAAGTAGTCCACGACGAGCTTGCGTGAGGCGGAGTAGTCGACGACGAGCGGTGCGATGAGCCACGTGACGAGCCGCGCGACATGCCGAGGCACCCGGATGCGCGGCGGAGGCGAAGTAGTCGACGACGAGCCTACGCGAGGCGGAGTAGTCGACGACGAGCCTGCGCAACGCGGAGTAGTCGACGACGGGCGGCGCGACGAGCCGCGGGACGTGCCAAGGCACCCGGACGCACGGCGGACGCGAAGTAGTCGACGACGAGCCTACGCTAGGTGGAGTAGTCGACGTCGAGCGGCGCGACGAGCCGTGTGACGAACCGTGCGACGTGTCGAGGCACCAGGATGCGCGGTGGAGGCGAAGTAGTCGACGACGAGCCTGCGCGAGGCGGAGTAGTCGACGACGAGCGGCGCGACGAGCCGCGTGGGACGAGCCGCGCGACCGTGCCAAGGCACCCCGACGCGCGGCGGAGGCGAAGTAGTCGACGACGAGCTCGCGCGAGGCGAGTAGTCGACGACGAGCGGCGCGGACGAGCCGCGCGCGCGTGCCGAGGCACCCGACGCACGCGGTGGGGCGAAGTAGTCGACGACGAGCTACGCGAGGCGGAGTAGTCGACGACGAGCGCGCGACGAGCCGCGCGCCGTGCCGAGGCACCCGGACGCGCGGCGGAGGCGAAGTAGTCGACGACGAGCCTGCGCGAGGCGGAGTAGTCGACGACGAGCCTGCACGACGCGGAGTAGTCGACGACGAGTGGTGCGACGAGCCGCGTGACGAGCCGCGCGACGTGCTGAGGCACCCGGAGGCGCGGCGGAGGCGAAGTAGTCGACGACGAGCCTGCGCGAGGCGGAGTAGTCGATGACGACCGGCGCGACGAGCCGCGTGACGAGCCGCGCGATGTGACGAGGCACCCGGACGCGTGGCGGAGGCGAAGTAGTCGATGACGAGCCTGCGTGAGGTGGATTAGTCGACGATGAGTGGCGTTACGAGCCGCATGACGAGCCGCGCGACGTGCCGAGGCACCCGGACGCGCGACGTAGGTGAAGTAGTCGACGACGAGCGGCGCGACGAGCCGCATGACGAGCCGCGCGACGTGCCGAGGCACCCGGACGCGCGGCGTAGGTGAAGTAGTCGACGACGAGCCTACGCGAGGCGGAGTAGTCAACAACGAGTGGTGCGACGAGCCGCGTGACGAGCCGCGCGACGTGCCGAGGCACCCGAACGCACGGCGGAGGTGAAGTAGTCGACGACGAGTGGTGCGACGAGCCGCGTGACGAGCCGCGCGACGTGCCGAGGCACCCGGACGCACGGCGAAGGTGAAGTAGTCCACGACGAGCTTGCGTGAGGCGGAGTAGTCGACGACGAGCGGCACGACGAGCCGCATGACGAGCCGCGCCACATGCCGAGGCACCCGGACGCGCGGCGGAGGCGAAGTAGTCGACGACGAGCCTGCGCGAGGCGGAGTAGTCGATGACGAGCCTGCGCAACGCGGAGTAGTCGACGACGGGCGGCGCGACGAGCCGCGTGACGTGCCGAGGCACCCGGACGCATGGCGGAGGTGAAGTAGTCGACGACGAGCCTACGCTAGGTGGAGTAGTCGATGTCGAGCGGTGCGACGAGCCGTGTGACGAACCGCGCGACGTGTCGAGGCACCCGGATGCGCGGTGGAGGCAAAGTAGTCGTCGACGAGCCTGCACGAGGCGGAGTAGTCGACGACGAGCGGCGCGACGAGCCACGTGACGAGCCGCGTGACGGCCGAGGCACCCGGACGCGCAGCGGAGGCGAAGTAGTCGACGACGAGCCTGCGCTAGGCGGAGTAGTCGATGACGAGCAGCGCGACGAGCCGCGCGCCATGCCGAGGTACCCCGGACGCACGGCGTAGGCGAAGTACTCGACGATGAGCTTGTGCGAGGAGGAGTAGTCGACGACGAGCGGCGCGACGAGCCGCGCGCCGTGCCGAGGCACCCGGACGCGCGGCGGAGGCGAAGTAGTCAACGACGAGCTCGCGCGAGGCGGAGTAGAAGACGACGAGCCCGCACGACGCGCGCGGTAGTCGACGACGAGTGGTGCGACGAGCCGCGTGATGAGCCGCGCGACGTGCTGAGGCACCCGGAGGCGCGGCGGAGGCGAAGTAGTCGACGACGAGCCTGCGCGAGGCAGAGTAGTCGATGACGACCGACGCGACGAGCCGCGTGACGAACCGCGCGATGTGACGAGGCACCCGAACGCGCGGCGGAGGCGAAGTAGTCGATGACGAGCCTGCGTGAGGCGGAGTAGTCGACGACGAGCGGTGCTACGAGCTGCATGACGAGCCGCGCGACGTGCCGAGGCACCCGGACGCGCGATGTAGGTGAAGTAGTCGACGACGAGGCTACGCGAGGTGGAGTAGTCGACGACGAGTGGTGCGACCAGCCACGTGACGAGCCGCGCGACGTGCCGAGGCACCAGGACGTGCGGCGGAGGGGAAGTAGTCGACGACGATCCTGTGTGAGGCGGAGTAGTCGACGACGAGCAACGCGACGAGCCGCGTGACGAGCTGCGCGACATGCCGAGGCACCCGGACGCGCGGTGGAGGCGACGTAGTCGACGACGAGCCCGCGCGAGGCGAGTAGTCGACGACGAGCCCGTGCGAGGCGGGCAGTCGACGACGAGCGCGCGCGACGAGCCGCACGCCGTGCCGAGGCACCCGACGCACCTGGCGTAGGCGAAGTAGTCGACGACGAGTGGCGAGAGGAGCCGCGCACCGTGCCGAGGCACCCCGCACGCGCGCGCGGCGGGGCGAAGTAGTCGACGATGAGCCCCGCGCGAGGCGAAGTAGTCGACGACGAGCCTACGCACGACGCGGAGTACTCGATGACGAGCGGCGCGACGAGCCGCGTGACGAGCCGCGCGACGTGTTGAGGCACCCGGAGGCGCGGCGGGAGGCGAAGTAGTCGACGAAGAGCCTACGCGAGGCGAGTAGTCGAAGACGAACCGGTGCGACGAGACGCGTGGACGAGCCGCGCGACGTGCCGAGGCACCCGACGCGCGGCGGAGGCGAAGTAGTCGATGACGAGCCCTCGCGTGAGGCGGAGTAGTCGACGACGAGCGGCGACGAGCCGCGTCACGAGCCGCGCGACGTGCCGAGGCACCCGTACGCGCGGCGTAGGTGAAGTAGTCGACGACGAGCCCACGCGAGACCGAGTAGTCGACGATGAGGGGCGCAACGAGCCGCGTGACGAGCCGCGCGACGTGTCGAGGCACCCCGACGCGCGGCGGAGGTGAAGTAGTCGACGACGAGCTCGCGCGAGGCGGAGTAGTCGACGACGAGCGGCGCGACGAGCCGTGTGACGAGCCACGCAACGTGCCGAGGCACCCGAACGCGCGGCGGAGGCGAAGTAGTCGACGACGAGCCTGCGTGACGTGGAGTAGTCGACGACGAGCGGCGCGACGAGCCGCATGACGAGCCGCGCAACGTGCCGAAGCACCCGGATGCGCGGCGGAGGAGAAGTAGTCGACAACGAGCCTGCGCGAGGCGGAGTAGTCGACGACGAACGGCGTGACGAGCTGCGCGACGTGATGAGGCACCCGGACGCGCGGCGGAGGCGAAGTAGTCGATGACGAGTTTGCGCGAGGCGGAGTAGTCGTCGACGAGCGTCGCGATGAGCCGCGTGACGAGCCGTGCGACGTGCCGAGGCACCCGGACGCACGCCGTAGGTGAAGTAGTCGACGACGAGCCTACGCAAGGCGGAGTAATCGACGACGAGTGGTGCAACAAGTCGCGTGACGAGCCGCGCGACGTGCCGAGGCACCCGGACGTGCGGCGGAGGTGAAGTAGTCGACGATGAGCCTGCGTGAGGCGGGGTAGTCGACGACGAGCGGCGCGACGAGCCGCATGACGAGTCGCGTGACATGTCGAGGCACCCGGACGCGCGAGGGAGGCGAAGTAGTCGACGACGAGCCTACGCGAGGCGGAGTAGTCGACGACGAGTGGCGCGACGAGCCGCGTGACGAGCCGCGCGATGTGCCGAGGAACCCGAACACACGGTGGAGGTGAAGTAGTCGACGACGAGTGGTGCGACGAGCCGCGTGACGAGCCGCGCGACGTGCCGAGGCACCCGGACGCACGGCGAAGGTGAAGTAGTCCACGACGAGCTTGCGTGAGGCGGAGTAGTCGACGACGAGCGGCACGACGAGCCGCGTGACGAGCCGCGCGACATGCCGAGGCACCCGGACGCGCGGCGGAGGCGAAGTAGTCGACGACGAGCCTACGCGAGGCGGAGTAGTCGACGACGAGCCTGCGCAACGCGGAGTAGTCGACGACGGGCGGCGCGACGAGCCGCGTGACGTGCCGAGGCACCCGGACGCACGGCGGACGCGAAGTAGTCGACGACGAGCCTACGCTAGGTGGAGTAGTCGACGTCGAGCGGTGCGACGAGCCGTGTGACGAACCGCGCGACGTGTCGAGGCACCCGGATGCGCGGTGGAGGCGAAGTAGTCGACGACGAGCTTGCACGAGGCAGAGTAGTTGACGACGAGCGGCGCGACGAGCCGCGTGACGAGCCGCCCGACGTGCCGAGGCACCCAGACGCGCGGCGGAGGCGAAGTGGTCGACGACGAGCCTGCGCTAGGCGGAGTAGTAGATGACGAGAGGCGCGACGAGCCGCGCGCCATGCCGAGGTACCCCGGACGCACGGCGTAGGCGAAGTAGTCGACGATGAGCCTGTGCGAGGCGGAGTAGTCGACGACGAGCGGCGCGACGAGCCGCGCGCCGTGCCGAGGCACCCGGACGCGCGGCGTAGGCAAAGTAGTCAACGACGAGCCTGCGCGAGGCGTAGTAGAAGACGACGAGCCTGGACGACGCGGAGTAGTCGACAACGAGTGGTGCGACGAGCCGCGTGACGAGCCGCGCGACGTGCTGAGGCACCCGGAGGCGCGGCGGAGGCGAAGTAGTCGACGACGAGCCTGCGCGAGGCGGAGTAGTCGATGACGACCGGCGCGACGAGCCGCGCGATGTGACGAGGCACTCGGACGCGCGGCGGAGGCGAAGTAGTCGATGACGAGCCTGCGTGAGGCGGAGTAGTCGATGACGAGCGGTGCTACGAGCCGCATGACGAGCCGCGCGACGTGCCGAGGCACCCGGACGCGCGATGTAGGTGAAGTAGTCGACGACGAGCCTACGCGAGGTGGAGTAGTCGACGACGAGTGGTGCGACAAGCCGCGTGACGAGCCGCGCGACGTGCCGAGGCACCAGGACGTGCGGCGGAGGGGAAGTAGTCGACGACGAGCCTGCGTGAGGCGTAGTAGTCGACGACGAGCGACGCGACGAGCCGCGTGACGAGCTGCGCGACATGCCGAGGCACCCGGACGCGCGGTGGAGGCGGAGTAGTCGACGACGAGCCTGCGCGAGGCGGAGTAGTCGACGACGAGCGGCGCGACGAGCCGCACGCCGTGCCGAGGCACCCCGACGCACGTCGTAGGCGAAGTAGTCGACGACGAGCTCGCGCGAGGCGAAGTAGTCGACGACGAGTAGCGCGAGGAGCCGCGCGCCGTGCCGAGGCACCCGGACGTGCGCGCGGAGGTGAAGTAGTCGACGACGAGCCTGCGCAAGGCGGAGTAGTCGACGACGAGCCTGCACGACGCGGAGTAGTCGACGACGAGCGGCGCGACGAGACGCGTGACGAGCCGCGCGACGTGTTGAGGCACCAGGAGGCGCGACGGAGGCAAAGTAGTCGACGAAGAGCCTACGTGAGGCAGAGTAGTCGAAGACGAACGGTGCGACGAGACGCGTGACGAGCCGCGCGACGTGCCGAGGCACCCGGACGCGCGGCGGAGGCGAAGTAGTCGACGACGAGCCTGCGTGAGGCGGAGTAGTCGACGACGAGCGGCGACGAGCCGCGTGACGAGCCGCGCGACGTGCCGAGGCACCCCGGGACGCGCGCGCGAGGTGAAGTAGTCCACGACGAGCCTACGCGAGACGCGAGTAGTCGACGCCGAGGGGGCGCGACGAGCCGCGTGACGAGCCGCGCGACGTGTCGAGGCACCCGGACGCGCGGCGGAGGTGAAGTAGTCGACGACGAGCCCGCGCGAGGCGGAGTAGTCGACGACGAGCGGCGCGACGAGCCGCGTGACGAGTCATGCGACATGCCGAGGCACCCAGACGCGCGGCGGAGGCGAAGTAGTCGACGACGAGCTTGCGCGAGGCGGAGTAGTCGACGACGATCCTGCGCGACGCGGAGTAGTCGAAGACGAGCGGCGCGACGAGCCGCGTGACGAGCCGCGCAACGTGCCGAGGCACCCGAATGCGCAGCGAAGGAGAAGTAGTCGACAACGAGCCTGCGCGAGGCGGAGTAGTCGACGACGAACGGCGTGGCGAGTTGCGCGACGTGACGAGGCACCCGGACGCGCGGCGGAGGCTAAGTAGTCGATGACGAGTTTGCGCGAGGCGGAGTAGTCGTCGACGAGCGTCGTGATGAGCCGCGTGACGAGCCGCGCGACGTGCCGAGGCACCCGGACGCGCGGCGTAGGTGAAGTAGTCGACGACGAGCCTACGCAAGGCGGAGTAATCAACGACGAGTGGTGCAACAAGTCGCGTGACGAGCCGCGCGACGTGCCGAGGCACCCGGACGTGCGGCGGAGGTGAAGTAGTCGATGACGAGCCTGCGTGAGGCGGAGTAGTCGACGACGAGCGGCGCAACGAGCCGCATGACGAGCCGCGTGACATGTCGAGGCACCCGGACTCGCGGGGGAGGCGAAGTAGTCGACGACGAGCCTGCGCGAGGCGGAGTAGTCGACGACGAGCCTGCGCGACGCGAAGTAGTCCACGACTAGCGGCGCGACGAGCCGCGTGACGAGCCGCGCGACATGCCGAGGCACACGGACGCGCGACGAGGCGCGTAGTCGACAACGATCCCCGCGCGAGGCGGAGTAGTCGACGACGAACGGCGCGCCGAGCCGCATGACGAGTCGCGCGACGTGCCGAGGCACCCGGACGCGTGGTGGAGGCGAAGTGGTCGACGACGAGCCTGCGCGAGGCGGAGTAGTCGACGACGAGCGGCGACGAGCTGCGTGACGAGCCGTGCGACGTGCCGAGGCACCCGGACGCGTGGTGTAGGTGAAGTACTCGACGACGAGCCTATGCGAGACGGAGTAGTCGACGACGAGGGGTGCGACGAGCCGCGTGACGAGCCGCGCGACGTGCCGAGACACCCGGACGCGCGGCTGAGGTGAAGTAGTCGACGACGAGCTTGCGCGAGGCGGAGTAGTCGACGACGGGCGCGTGACGAGCCGCGTGACGAGCCGCGCGACGTGCCGAGGCACCCGGACGCGCGGCGGAGGCGAAGTAGTCGACGACGAGCCTACGCGAGGCGGAGTAGTCGACACCGAGCCTGCGTGACGCGGAGTAGTCGACGACGAGCGGCGCGACGAGCCGCATGATGAGCCGCGCAACGTGCCGAGGCACCCGGATGCGCGGCGGATGAGAAGTAGTCGACAACGAGTCTGCGCGAGGCGGAGTAGTCGAAGACGAACAGTGTGACGAGACGCGTGACGAGCCACGCGATGTGCCGAGGCACCCCGGACGCGCGGCGGAGGCGAAGTAGTCGACGACGATCCTGCGCGAGGCGGAGTATTCGACGACGAGCGGCGACGAGCCGCGTGACGAGCCGCGCGACATGCCGAGGCACCCGGACGCGCGGCGTAGGTGAAGTAGTCGACGACGAGCCTACGTGAAACGGAGTAGTCGACGACGAGGGGCACGACGAGCCACGCGACGTGCCGAGGCACCCGGACGCGCGGCGGAGGTGAAGTAGTCGACAACTAGCCTGCGCGAGGCGGAGTAGTCGACGACGAGCGGCGCGACGATCCGCGTGCCGAGCTGCGCGACGTGCCGAGTGATGAGGACACGAACTACATCACACGTACATCTACACCTGCAGCACCAGAAGCACCACATACATCTACACCGAAAAGACCGAAGCACCTCGGCGCCATCTACACCACTAGGCGCACCTCGAGCCCGTACGTCATTCCCTCCACCTGGGCCAATTACTCGGGCTCGTGCAAGGGAATTGAACTACATCATGCTATTGAAGAATGAAGGTCCGTGCTTAGAAGATGGCCCAACAGCGGCCCGGGTTGGGGCGCCTAGGGTTGGGCGCCACCACTCTCCTCCCCGGCCGCACGCCCCTTCCTTATCCGCCAGGAGCTGCGCCCCCTATTTAGATAGACTCCTCTTTAATTTTCAGACTTGAGTTTTGTTTTACATCTAGCTTTAGCTACACTAGAACACGCACAAATACGTGTTGTCCTCTGTGATTCAGAACTCCACCTTCGAGTGATATTAAGATTGCTCGCCTCGGATTCTTGTTCGTTCTTCGATTGCGCACAGGAATTGATCTTCGTGATCAGGCTGATCTTGCGCCGGCAAGGTCGGTAACCATCGGGAGTTGGTTCGGGCCGATTGCATTGGCGCTTCGAGTCTCGCTCGCCGTAGTCGGATCGTGAGGGTCGTCTCCCCACCGCATCGAAGCTATCTCCACTCACCGAAAGATCGGGCACTCCGCCTCTATCAAGTGGTATCGCCTTTCCAGGTTGATCTGTGAGTTTTATCGAGTGTTTTTCCTTTCCTACATCCACAAAAACCAAAAAAAAATTATTTCAAAGTTAGATCCTTGTCCCGAAGAACCACCTTTTAGCCTTGCACATTCTTTCAATAAGTGTCTTTGTTGAATTTGTGTGCTTACTCATTCAATTGTTGCTGGTTACTTGTGTTTCATCTTTGTTTCATCTAACCCTAGCCGTCACGCCCACCGTCACGCCGCCGCCTCTCGGTTCCCCTTCCCTGTCCCGTGGTGCGATAGGTCAAAAAAAAGAAAAAAAGGAAAGCAATCCAAAAAAAGGAACAAAAAAAGAGAGAGAGAATCCGAAAGAAAAGAGAGACCGCCGCACAGTCCAAGTGGGAAACGGGAACCGATTCGTCTCGGTGAAAGAGTTTTGCGCCGTCACAATTTGCCACTGATTCGTCCTTGTTGAAGGAGTTTTCCGTGGAGTCCGACTCCGTTTTTGCCACGGCATACCGTGCCTCTCCTGCTATTCTCCACGATAAAACTACCACGCCACAGCACACCATATTTACAACTTGGCCTTACTTTTGAGAGAGAGAGAGAGAGAAAAGAGGTGCGCCCTCCATCTTTTTCACTTCCTTTTCGATTTCACTTGTTACCAGCAGCGTTTGATCGTGTTTAGCACTATTATTCAGCTTTGCATTATTGTTTGATTGTGCTAATCCTTCAAATTGAGTGCAGCCTTCCCAGAACTCCACATATTTCTACGACGAGCGCATTTTGTTTCTCCGTGCAATCGCTCCTCCAATCTTTCGTGAGTTCCACCCGTTGGTTGCGGTGTCGCCCCTGTGTGCTGGTAAGAACGGATAAGAATTTGATAACATCACTAGTTTGAGCGCCTTGTGAGCCGTTCCACACCTGCTTTTGTTGTCGTTTTGTTTTTGTGTTTGCGCTAACCATGTCAGGCGACACCGACAAGAAAGCGTTGTAGGACATGCGTACTGAGATTGAAGGCCTTGTCACCGACATCAAGACCATGCACGAACGAATGGACTCCACGGTTACTACGGCCAACGAGCGGTTCGACCAGCTCGACCTCGCTCAGACAGCCACCAAGACGACGCTCGACGCCATCGTGTCACGACTCGATGCATTGAACACGGTGGTAACTGATTTGGTGGCCCAACGATGTGTAGGTGACGATGAGCAGGAGGATGCTGACCGCCGCGGCAAAGCCCGCCGTGTACCACACCGCCCTGCTGGTAACGACTCCTTCTCTAATATCAAATTAAAATTCCACCCTTTAATGGAAAATACGATCCTGCTGCATATCTTGATTGGGAGTTAGAAGTTGAACAAAAATTTTCATGTCATGATATTGCTGCTACCTCTCAAGTTAAGGCTGCCATTAGTGAGTTTACTGATTTTGCTTTAATTTGGTGGCGTGAGTATAAGAATAAAAATCCTACTGCTGTTCCGACCACTTGGGAGCAATTAAAAACTGTTATGTGACATCGCTTTGTGCCTTCATATTATGCTCGTGATTTGCTTAACAAAATGCAGCAATTTCAGCAAGGTTCTCAGTCTGTTGAGGACTATTACCAGGAGTTGCAAAAAGGTATGAATCGTTGTGGTATATTGGAGGAACCCGACGCTGCAATGGCACGTTTTCGTGGTGGTTTGAACCGTGAAATTCAGGACATCCTTGATTATAAAGAATATGTTGACATGACCCAACTATTTGAGTTTACTTGCAAAGCTGAGCGTGAAGTGCAGGGACGCCGCTCGAGGACATATTCTAACACTTTTGCAGGTAGAAATTCGTCGTCCGGCCTCAAAGACTCGCTCTTCCCTGCGCCATCCACACCTACACCGCGTGAGAAGCCAGCTACGCAGGCAGGAGGCACCCCAGCCACAGGAACCACTCCATCCACAGGCGCAGCATCCACCACAGGCCGTACACGGGATATCACATGTTTTCGTTGCAGCGGACGTGGCCACGTGGCTCGGGACTGTCCGAACAAACGCACATTACTCATTCGTGACAATGGTGAGTACTCTTCAGCTAGTGATTCAGAAGAACATGACATACTTTTCTTGCCACTGACAATGCAGCTAAGACGGACATACATGTCAATCCGGGGGACGCTGATAGGTACGAGAGTCTTGTTGTGCAGCGTGTTCTTAGTACACAGGTCGCCCCAGCCGAGAAGAATCAGTGACACACTCTGTTCCATACGAAGGGTGTTGTGCAGGAGCGGTCGATTCGCATCATCATCGACAGCTGCAACAATTTGGCGAGTACTATGTTGGTCGAGAAGTTATCATTACACACTCGTAAGCATGCAAACCCATATCACATTCAATGGCTTAATGATGGTGGCAAAATTAGAGTATCACGCTCGGTGTGTGTTCCTTTTTCTATAGGTGCTTACTCTGATTATGTTGATTGTGATGTTGTTCTTATGGAAGCATGTTCTTTGTTACTTGGTAGACCTTGGCAATATGATACTGATAGCTTGCATCATGGTCGTTCGAATCATTATTCTCTCATGTTTAAGGGTCGAAAATAATTATACATCCTATGACGCCCGAACAAATTGTTAAAGATGATCTTGCTAGAGCCGTTAAAATGGCTAAACAACAGAATCATCACCCTCCACTTCGATAAATCTGAAATTAAGTTGAATGCTCCTGTTTTACTTGCTACACGTGCTGATTTTGATGATATTCGAGATGCTCCTTTGCCATGCTATGCACTTGTATGCTCTAGTGTGCTTGCTTCCCTTGATGATGCACCATCTGTGGATATTCCGCCTGCAGTTGCTAACCTTTTGCAGGAGTATGCTGATGTCTTTCCCAAAGACTTGCCACCGGGTCTCCCACCGCTTCGTGGCATTGAGCACCAGATCGACTTCATTCCCGGTGCCCATCTTCCAAACCGCGCTCCGTATCGTACAAACCCGGATGAGACAAAAGAGATTCAGTGCCAGGTGCAGGCGTTACTTGATAAGGGTTACATTCGTGAGTCTCTTAGTCCTTGCTCGGTTCCTGTGTTACTTGTTCCTAAGAAAGATGGTTCATGGAGTATGTGTGTAGATTATCGTGCTATTAATAACATAACAATTCGTTATCGCCACCCTATACCACGCCTTGATGATATGCTAGATTAGCTTAGTGGTGCCATTCTGTTTACTAAGATTGATTTGCATAGTGGTTACCATCAGATTAGAATGAAATTGGGAGATGAATGGAAAACGGCTTTTAAAACTAAATTTGGCTTATATGAATGGTTGGTTATGCCGTTTGGTTTGACTAATGCTCCCAGCACTTTTATGCGCTTGATGAATGAAGTTCTGAGGCCCTTCATAGGATTGTTTGAACATATCTTGATTTACAGCAAGTCTATGGCAGAGCATTTAGAACATTTGAGTGCTGTTTTTGACGCGTTGAGGGCTGCCCATTTATTTGCTAACATTGAAAATGCATCTTCTGCACACAACGTGTCTCGTTTCTTGGTTATGTTGTTACTCCACAGGGTATTGAGGTGGACAGCAGCAAGATTGATGCTATTCCGGAGTGGCCTACACCGACAACGGTTACCCAGATTCGGAGTTTTCTTGGTCTTGCAGGTTTCTACCGCCGTTTTGTCTGTGATTTTAGCACCATTGCAGCACCTCTACATGAGCTTACAAAGAAAGATGTTCCTTTTGCTTGGAGTGATGCACAGGAGGTAGCGTTCACCACATTTAAAGATAAGTTAACCCACGCTCCTCTCTTGCGCTTGCTCGATTTTACTAAAGTGTTTGAGCTTGAATGCGATGCTAGTGGTATTGGGCTAGGTGCTGTTTTGTTACAAGAAGGTAAACCAGTTGCTTACTTTAGCGAGAAATTAAGTGGTGCTAGCTTGAAATACTCAACTTATGATAAGGAACTTTATGCTTTAGTGCGAACTTTGCAAACATGGCAGCACTATCTTTGGCCTCGTGAGTTTATAATTCATTCGGATCATGAGGCTTTGAAACATATTCGTACCCAAACAAATCTAAACCATCGCCATGCTAAATGGGTCGAATGTATTGAGTCCTTTCCTTACATCATAAAACACAAGAACGGGAAGGATAATGTTATCGCTGATGCTTTGTCTCGTCGTTATACTATGCTGTCACAGTTAGATTTTAAAATTTTTGGCTTGCAAACTGTGAAAGATTTATATGTGGATGACACTGATTTCAAAGATGTTTTCGCTCATTGTGTTAATGGAAAACCTTGGGGCAAATTTCACCTGCAGGACGGGTTCCTGTTTCGCGCTAACAAGCTATGTGTTCCAGCTAGTTCGATTCGTCTGTTGTTGTTGCAGGAAGCACATGGAGGCGGTCTCATGGGGCATTTTGGCGTTTACAAGACACATGAGGTGCTGGCTGCCCACTTCTTTTGGCTCCGGATGCGCAAAGATGTTGAGCGCGTTGTTGCACGTTGCACTACTTGTCAGAAAGCTAAGTCACGTTTGAGCAACCATGGTTTGTATATGCCTTTGCCTGTCCCTACCTCTCATTGGCTTGATATTTCGATGGATTTTGTTTTGGGATTGCCTAGAACTAAGAAGGGGAGGGATAGCATTTTTGTGGTTGTTTATCGTTTCTCCAAAATGACTCATTTCATACCTTGTCATAAGACTGATGATGCTAGTCGTGTTGCTGATTTGTTCTTTAGAGAGATTATTCGTTTGCATGGTATTCCAAATACAATAGTCTCCCGATCGTGATGCTAAGTTTCTCAGTCATTTTTGGAGATCACTTTGGAATAAATTGGGAACTAAATTGCTGTTTAGTACAACTTGTCACCCTCAGACTGATGGGCAAACCGAGGTGGTTAATAGGACTTTGTCAACCATGCTTAGGGTTGTTCTAGATAAAAATTTGAAACGTTGGGAAGATTGTTTGCCTCATGTTGAGTTTGCTTATAATCATGCAACACATTCTTCTACAAAGATGACTCCTTTTCAGATTGTGTATGGTTACATTCCGCGGGCGCCTATTGATTTATTTTCGCTTGATGCTGAGGACGCCCCGCACATAGATGCTGTTGCACATGTTGAACAAATGATTAATCTGCATGAACAAACTCACCAAAACATTGCGTCGCTAATGCTAAGTATCAAGTTGCCGGTAGTAAAGGTAGAAAACTTGTTACTTTTGAGCTTGGTGATATGGTTTGGTTGCATTTACGAAAGGATCATTTTCCGCTTTGCGCCGTTCTAAATTAATGCCTCGTGCCGCCGGGTCCTTTTAAAGTGCTAACCAAGATTAATGAAAATGCTTATGTTCTTGACCCCGCTCGCGGAGTTTGGTGTTTCCACTAGTTTTAATGTTGCAGATTTGAAACCATACGCGGGAGAAGATGACGAGTTGCCGTCGAGGACGACTTCGCTCAAGAAGGGGAGGATGATGAGGACACGAACTACATCACACGTACATCTACACTGCAGCACCGTAAGCACCACGTACATCTACACCAAAAGACTGGAAGCACCTCAGGCGCCATCTACACCACTAGGCGCACCTCCAGCCCAGACGTCATTCCCTCCACCTGAGCCAATTACTCGGGCTCGTGCAAGGGAATTGAACTACATCATGCTATTGAAGAACGAAGGTCCAGAAGCTTAGAAGATGGCCCAACAGGCAGCCCGGGTTGGGGCGCCTAGGGTTGGGCGCCGCCACCCTCCTCCTGGCCGCACGCCCCTTCCTTATCCGCCAGGAGCTGCGCCCCCTATTTAGATAGACTCCTCTTTAATTTTCAGACTTGAGTTTTGTTTTACATCTAGCTTTAGCTACACTAGAACACGCACAAATACGTGCTGTCCTCTGTGATTCAGAACTCCACCTTCGAGTGATATTAAGATTGCTCGCCTCGGATTCTTGTTCGTTCTTCGATTGCGCACAGGAATTGATCTTCGTGATCAGGCTGATCTTGCGCCGGCAAGGTCGGTAACCATCGGGAGTTGATTCAGCGATTGCATTGGCGCTTCGAGTCTCGCTCGCCGTAGTCGGATCGTGAGGGTCGTCTCCCACCAGATCGAAGCTATCTCCATTCACCGAAAGATCGGGCACTCCGCCTCTACCACCGAGGCACCTGGACGCGCGGCCGAGGCGAAGTAGTCGACGACGAGCCTGCGCGAGGCGGAGTAGTCGACGACGAGCAGCACGACGAGCCGCGCGACATGCCGAGGCACCCGGATGCGCGGCGGAGGCGAAGCAGTCGATGACGAGCCTCCGCGAGGCGGAGTAGTCGACGACGAGCTTGCGCAACGTGGAGTAGTCGATGACGGGTGGCGCGACAAGCCGCGTGACGTGCCCAGGCACCCGGACGCACGGCGGAGGCGAAGTAGTCGACGACGAGCCTGCGCTAGGCGGAGTAGTCGACGTCGAGCGGCACGACGAGCCGCGTGACGAGCCGCGCGACGTGCCGCGCGACGTGCCGAGGCACCCGGACGCGCGGCGGAGGCGAAGTAGTCGACGACGAGCTTGCGTGAGGCGGAGTAGTCGACGACGAGCCCGCGCGACGCGGAGTAGTCGACGACGAGCGGCGCGACGAGCCGCTTGACGAGCCGCGCGACATGCCGAGGCACCCGGACGCGCGACGGAGGCGAAGTAGTCGACGACGAGCCTGCGCGAGGCGGAGTAGTCGATGATGTGCCTGCGCGAGGCGGAGTAGTTGACGACGAGAGGCGCGACGAGCCGCGTGACAAGCCGCGCGACGTACCGAGGCACCCGAACACGCAGCGGAGTTGAAGTAGTCGACGTTGAGCATGCGCGACGCGGAGTAGTCGACGACGAGCAGCGCGACGAGCCGCGTGACGAGCCGCGCGACATGACGAGGCACCCGGACGCGCGGCGGAGGCGAAGTAGTCAACGACGAGCCTGCGCGAGGCGGAGTAGTCGATGACGAACGGCGTGACGAGCCGCGTGACTGCCGAGGCACCAGGACACACGGCGGAGGCTAAGTAGTCGACGACGAGGCTGCGCGAGGCGGAGTAGTCGACGACGAGCGGCGCGACGAGCCGCGTGACGAGCCTCGTGACGTGCCGAGGTACCCGGACGCGCGGTGTCGGTGAAGTAGTCGACAACGAGCGGCGAGGCGAGCCGCGTCACGAGCCGTGCGACGTGCCGAGGCACCCGAGCGCGCGGTGGTGGCGAAGTAGTCGACGACGAGCCTGCGCGAGGCGGAGTAGTCGACGTCGAGCGGCACGACGAGCCGCGTGACGAGCCGCGCGACGTACCGAGGCACCCAAACGTGTAGCGGAGGTGAAGTAGTCGACGTTGAGCATGCGCGACGCGGAGTAGTCGACGACGAGCAGCGCGACGAGCCGCGTGACGAGCCGCGCGACATGACGAGGCACCCAGACACGCGGCGGAGGCGAAGTAGTCGACGACGAGCCTGCGCGACGCGGAGTAGTCGACGACGAGCCGCATGACGAGCCGCGCGACGTGCCGAGGCACCTGGACACACGGCGGAGGCTAAGTAGTCGACGACAAGCCTGCGCTAGGCTGAGTAGTCGACGACGAGCAGCGCGACGAGCCGCGTGACGAGCCGCGTGACGTGCCGAGGTACCCGGACGCGCGGTGTCGGTGAAGTAGTCGACAACGAGCGGCGAGGCGAGCCGCGTGACGAGCCATGCGACGTGTCGAGGCACCCGGACGCGCAGTGGAGGTGAAGTAGTCGACGACGAGCCTGCGCGAGGCAGAGTAGTCGACGACGAGTGGCGCGACGTGCCGTGTGTCGAGCCGCGCGACGTCCCGAGGCACCCCGGGACGCGCGGCGTAGGCGAAGTAGTCATCGACGAGCCCGTGCGAGGCGGAGTAGTCGACGACGAGCGGCGCGACGGCGCATGACGAGCCGCACGACGTGCCGAGGCACCTGGACGCGCGGCGTTGTCGAAGTAGTGGACGACGAGCCGCGCGACGTGCCGAAGCAACCGGAAGCGCGGCGTAGGAAAATTGATTCCGCTTTGACAAGAGCAAGGCGACTTGCTTCAATGGATCTCAGCGAGTCAACGAGTAGATTGATCTTGTTGGCGAGGGTCCTTCGAATTCGCCCGGTGGTGATGATCACCCCTACCTGGCGTGCCAGCTGTCGGTGTTTTAGACCGGCAAACCTACCAAGGGGGTACCCGAGGTTGTAGATTGTGCGGTGAGGATCATAATCAGGAGACCGAGAACTCGAAGGTATGCATAAGGACACGAGACACAAGATTTATACAGGTTCGAGATGCCAAGGTGGCGAACCCTACGTCCTGTTTGGGGGATCAAGTATGGCGCCCTGCGCTTGGTGTTGGGTTGTTTAGGTGCCCGGCTAGGTACCCGGCCGTCATTTATATAGTCCAGGGGGCGGGTTCCTAGTTGGTTACAAGGCAGGAGTCCTAGTAGGATTACACGGTACAAGTCCTAGTAGGATTACAGGGGAATTCTAGTAGGAGTCTGTCTTCATACTTCCTTGCATGGGTACCCGGGGAGTATGACCGACACCATCATTAAGGGAAAAAGAGTGGATGGTTAAGGTGCCTCAGATAATGGTGAGAGGCCAACAATCGATCGATTTATAACCTTGCAAGGTGGGGTACACACCAACCAGGCGATTCCCGTCGATCCACGAATCGGGATCAGAATCCACAGTCTCTAGTACAAAGTTATGCAGTCATGGTGTCATGCCGCCCAGCTTCACTCTTGTACCACACTTACTGCAGGCGTGGGGAGAAAGCCTTCTTCCAAGATTAGTGGACGAAAGTTCCCTTGTCGTATCATCCGGTACTAGGCTAACCGATCCCATGACCGACAGATGTTTCGTACATTCAAAAGCTTAACCACTGACATCTATTGACTAGAGCCGATCCCATGCTCTTACCACGTGAGCAAATAAGTTTAAGAAGTCTTATGATTCCAACATAAGAAACCTATAGCTCGTGAGTGATGAACATCACTCGACTTTTACCGTGTCCTTAGAGCATGGCCACTAGCCACCTATCATGCTAGTATTTGAACATAGGAACCTAGGATCATGTATTTAGGGTTTCCATTCAACTCCTAGAACATAAATGCACAAACATAACAAAAGTAGTTGCATAAGTTAGAAACAGGGTTATGCTCTGGGGCATTCCTTCACTAGCAAAGTCAGACTGGAGCTCCTCCGAACTTTGGTTCGGGTCTTGCTGCTCTTCCACAACATTCACTTCTCCTTCAGCTAGCTCTCCTTCAGATTCCGGCATAAACTCGTAATTTCCGTCCGGAAGCTCTACATGATATGCATATGCATAAATTTAATTGAACAAAAGGAGACAAATTGCATTTTTGAAAACTAAAATAAACCCTGGGTGTATTGCTGTCCATATTCACCTTGACAAGATTTAAACCTTAATTTCTTTACAAACGAAGAAGGGTGGAAAGGTATATTACATAATTCTTATTTGATGGTTATTGTGTACACATTTAAGATCCTAAACATAATTTTTCTTCACCAAGGTAAAGGGTGATGTTAGAAAGTATTCTTGGTGAAGTTTACTCAGTGGCAACAAGAAGTGATTTTTGGTTTTCCTTGTATTACTGTTGTTGAGCCTGATTTACTACAAAAATCAAATCTAAAACTGAAGGACCGATAGGCGACCAGAGAGGGGGGAGTGAATGGGAGCCGATAAAAATTCTTCTCTGAAGAGTCGAACTCGACTATGCCCCAAAATCACACGCAAAGGTTCCCACACAAACTTGCCAAGGTTGCGTAGTCACAATGGACCTACCAACCCTAGGAACAAGTCCCAAATAAATCCCAACCAGAAGCACAACTCAAGAAGCAATGGACTTAGGCAATCTACGAAGTCCTGGGCGGATGGTCTGTGGTGACCAGACGGATAGTTCACGAGCACCGGACGGACGGTCAGCAAGACCATGACTGACAGTCCGCAAAAACACCCTGAACCACCAGAAGGTACCAATGAAAATCGAACAATCCATACCCTACACGCGGATGGCCTGTCTCACGCGGACAGTCTAGCTACCCCGGGCGGACAGTCCGGCAAACACACTCCAACAAAAACCCCAAACGAAATGGATCAAATGGGAGGCGCTCAAGAACTCGCGAAGAACTCGATGAACATCCGGCTAACATGCTCCACGCAGACGGTCTGCGCTTGCCTGGCAGACAGTCCGCCAGGTGCGGACAGAGCAACTCGAGCCCGAGTTTCTCAAAGTCAACACCTCCTCTCCTTTGCCCAATCTCCCGAATCAACCAATTTTTTTCTACCAAATCATAGGTGAAGATGAAGCGTCTCTAGGAGATGCTATACTTACGAATTTGTAGCCTCAAACCCACTGAATCAAGAGGAATCGAGATTCTACTGAGCTCACACAAAAATCTATGGTTTGAACTGAAATCCTTCAATCGGAGGGCAAATCTGGAGTTTGAGGGGTCAAGATCAAGCACACAGATGCACAATACATCTATTTATGATCCCCACAAAGAAATCTGAACCCGAACACCTCAGAATCAAAGGAACAAGCTACACACGTAAATCCAACAAAAATAGTCTGAAAAGACATGAAAATCACTCGAGCCACAAGAAGGAAATTAACACAACCCTGAAAGCTTTCATACACTCGGAGGTCAGAATCTCTACAAAACAGTGAAGAAAATCGAAGCCTAAAGAGTAGGAAAATGAGAAGCAGTCCGGATGGATGAGTTGCCATGAAACCCTAGAGCTATATATATGAAGTCTCTCCGGGTTGGGAAAATGACCAAGCTACCCACTAGAACATAAATGAAGATACACACCCCAGAGGGACAATATGGTCAAGTAGCGATCTTCCTTCATCGGGCGGCCACGCATTTGCCGCAGTTCGCGTCCTCCCGACGCAAGCCCTGCGATCCCGCCGCGTGTCCCCGAGCATCGAAGCTTCTCGGCACTGCGGTCACCACCAACCAGCAGGTAGGATCCAATCTGCTGGCGGAAACCCACCCACCCACTCCTCGCGACCCGATCGAGGGGCTGGAAAGTGTTGAGGGCATGCTCTCCGACACAATCAAGGTCTATGAGCACGCTAAGCACCCTCGCAGGACCACTCCACCTTCGCCCTGCATACCTCTTGGACTGCAGAACGCAGCTCATGCAGCATTTCGCCACATTAAGAGGAAGATCGAGATCGAATCTGGACACAACACCTCACATCGTTGAAACTGCAGAGATCATCTTGACGACCCCTGCCCTGTCCACGAGGACTCCAAACATACAGCTCGCTAGTGCTTTGTGCTTAGAAGCTTCGCTGACCCCTCATCGCGGCTCATCGTCACCAGATCAATCGTGCGCCATCCTCGAACAGCCTCACATTCCATATCGCTCGTACGACCATCTCCCCAACAACCCGGGTGACATGTTCAAGATCGCGGATCGAGAGGTCCTCGTGGTCTCCGCTGACGTACCCCCTCAAGCCGGCGAGACACATGAGCAGTGCCAACAGCAAAGAGAATGCTAATGCCGCACGAGCTGTGCGTCGTCAATAGGAGGCAGATGCAGCTGCAGCAGCTGCCCCACAATAGGCCCCGGTTCAGCCCGCGGGAAACGTCGTACCTAGTGTCGATGGCCAACTCGTAGGCAACGTCGCCGTTGGGGGACCTCCCCCTGCGACTCCACCCACTCCCCAGCGGCAACAAAATCAAGACGAACCTCATCAATACCACCTACGTGCCAGAGACCTCCTGAGGGACTTTGAGCAAGATGGCCACGAAGTCTACAACTCTCCTCAAGCTAATCTAGGCGCAACCCTTGCCGAATTGGGACAACTCGAAGACACTCCTGCGACTCGACATTTACAAGCTCACAACTGTATCGCCATCGCCCAGGTCGAAGAAAAAGGTCCAGGATACAATAGATTGGCATCGAGTCACTACTCCAAGAGTAGGTTGGAGCGTCCCCACTGTCGTCACCACAACGATAATGCTAGTCAACACTGCTACTAACGCAGCGGCCAGTCCAGTAGCTAACACTGCCAACATCGCTAATAATTTCGCTGGAAACACTGCCAATAATGTCGCCAACACTGCTGGCACCCAGCAGCAGAACGCCACCGGCAACGCAAGACAGAACACTGGAGCTTAACCTCCACCAGCACAAGCCGCACGCGCCCAGAGCAATCAGCGCCAACCCATACGAGATGAAGCGGAGATCGAGCGCCGTGCTAACTATGACCGTGACAACAGGGTCCATGACCCCCTCGACGCCAATCACCCCATCCAAGCAACAGAACTCCGCGAGATGCACGACCGCGAGCTTCTACGTCATGCTCAGTACGACTAAGACAATGGTGCTCCTGATGACCTCTACGTCATCCCATCAACCTACGCCCCAGTATCTAGTTCTGGAGCAGTCAATAACTTTCAGGCATTCCCTCGATGTCTCAGAAAGATCAGATACCCGAAAGATTTCAAGCCAGCCATTGAAAAATACGACAGTTGCTCTGACTCGATTATCTGGCTCAAGGTGTACAACATTGCCGCTCGGGCGTCAGGAGGCAATGAAGACCACATGGCAGGATACTTTCCTCTCGTGATAGGCGAAGCGCCACTCCTGTGGCTCGACAACCTCCCTACGGAGTGCATCACCTCGTGGGCGACCCTATCGCGACTCTTCACGACCAACTACCAAGCGACCTACAACCACCCTGGCAACACTCACCACCTCGCCAAAGGATGGATGAGGAAAGATGAAACTCTTCAAGAGTACACCAACCGCTTCTTCGAGAACCGCAACACCCTCGCTGGTGTTAAGGATGAAGACATCATAGCCTACAACAAAAAGGGGTCAACCAACCTCAAGCTCTTTGAGAAGATCCATGAAGTTGACGCTGGCTCTATTGCTGACCTCACGGCCTACGTCGACAAGCTTGTCAATAACTAAGACGCGGTGGTACACGACTTCAAAGGAGATGATCACATGGACATTGACGGTGGCGGTAGGTCGCGCAAGCGATCTGGAGAGGTTTACGCAACTCATCCACCACGACCTTCCACCTTCCTTGAAGGTGACTTCAACTATACACTGGACGACCAGTGTCAATTCCACCGCGACGGCAAGTATTCCATGAGGGAGTGTGAACAACTGAAGTGCGCCATAGGCATACCTCCAGAGCAAAGAAGACCAAGAGTGGCAACAATGACGACTAAAACAATGTCCACCGCTAGAACAACCGCAACCGGTGACCTTACCGTTTCAATGACGACAGGGATCATCATGATTATTGCCGCGACTATCGTCGCGATGATCGACGAGATGATTGTCGTGACAACTACCGCCATGATGAATGCTGCGATGACCGACATGACGACCATCGTCGCTACGACAATGATGGCAACCGCCGCAAGGAGCCTTCTCCTCCACCTCCACCTCCACCTAAAGCGGGAAATCCCAACGATGCATTCCAGAACGCCATCCGATAGATCAACTTGATCATAGGTGGCCGCCAAGCAGCTAAGAGCAATAGACAGCAGTGATCGAACGCAAGGGAGTTCGGCCAAGTCAACACCGAAACTCCATAACGCCTGCGTTGGTTGGAGTACCCTATCTGATGAGGACATGGACATCGACATGCGTACGACTACAGCAGCAGCACCTGATGACAACATGGAGATCGACTCGCGTACGTTGACACCGGCAGCATCATCTCCGGCACCGCCAGAGGACACACTTCCGGCACCATTTTCCGGACCACTTACTCGGGCTCGTGCTCATGAATTAAACTTTGTGCTGCTGCTGACAAATGAGGGGCCAAAAGCTTGAAGACCGGTGGCTCGTGGGCCACGTGGGGCCAGGAGGCCACGGCCTCCACGCAAAGGCGCGTGGTCAGAGACCACGGCCTTCACGCGAGCGCCTGCACCATCTCCTGTGGCCGCGTGCGATGTATGGGAACCGGCCTGGCTTTGCATGTAGGCAGGCGTGTTTCCATCGAGTACGTGGGGCCGGCCTGGCGTGCATGCAGCGCGCGCGGCTCACTTGCTCGCGGCGTGCCCCGTGCGTGTTTCCATCGACCACGTGGGGCCGGCCCGGCGTGCATGCGGCGTGCGCCGCCAAGGCTCGCTTGCTGCGCAGCGTGGGGCCATGCGCGCGCCGTACGCGTTTAGGGTTGCGCCGCCAGAATTTTCTTTCCTTTTTTTGTTGTTCTCCATCTATATTAGAGAGACCCTAGTAGATTAGGACTTGAGTTTGTTTTCATTGTTAGCCTTTGCTACTTTCCGAACTGCCGCGTATCCTACGCCGCCGTCGTGAATTCAAGCTCCACCTTTGTGAGTGATTAATAAATTGCTCATTGTATTTTTCTTGTTCGTTCTATCGATTGCGTGCAGGAAAAACGATCTTCGTGATCAGGCTGATCTCGCATCGCGAGGTTGGTAACCATTGGAGGTACGGTTCAGCGATTGCATTGGCGCAACGGGTTCGCTCGTCGTAGTCGGATCGTGAGGGTCGAACCACCACCAAATCGACATTTATCCCACTCACCGAAAGATCGGGCACTCCCCCTCTATCAAGTGGTATCAGCTTTCCAGGTTGATCGGTGAGTTTACCGAGTATTTTTAATTCCTATAGCCCACAAAACCAAACAAAAAATTACCGTGTCCCATCAACCGTTTTAGCCTCACACTTTCATCCGATAAGTGTTGGGGTTAAATTGGCGTGCTAACATCGTTATTTTCGTTGCTGATCTCGGTGTTTTTTTTCCTTGTTTTCCCCTAACCCTAGCCACCATAAATCTTTTTTTTCTCCGTCGTCCTTGTTTTCTTTTTTCGTTTCTGCTGCAGGCCTGCTCGACAGCGATTCCTCTTCCTGCGAAGCGGTCTGCATGCCGGCCTGACGTGACAGGCTTGTCAAGAGGACCGCTGCACCGCTGTACGCGTCCCGTACTCCGCTGTGCGGCGCCGCGCGTCTCGTCCCCCGTTGTTTCCGTTTTCGTTTTGCGGCCCCCCTCTCAATCCGTCTACAGAGGTTTCCCCGGTTCGTTCTCCCCTGAGCAAAAAAAAACAAATACAGCAAAGCATGCCAAAGAAAAAAAACAAAGAGATCAAAAAAAAGAGACAGGGAAGAAGGACGATCGGTTCGACAACTTCTGTTAGCACCCGTCTCGGGCTCGCAGCGTGCCTTTTTCCTCCTTTGTCTTTATTTTTCCTCTCTCCTTCTTTATCCGCACTTGTGATCAGCAGCGTGTGTGACGGGCTTAGCACTCTTATTTAACTCTGCATTATTGTTTGTTTGTGCTAATCCTTCATCTGAGTGCAGCCTACCCAGAACTCCACCAAATTCTACTTCGAGCTGACCTTGTTCCCGATCAGTCGTTGTGCCTTGCTTTCGAGAAGTGCCACCGAATCGGTTGTAGGTCGCCCCTGTGTGATTGGTAAGATCGGATAAGAATTTTATAACGGCATTAGTTTGAGCGCCTTTGTGAGTTGTCCCATCCTATTCTTGCATCCGTGTTTGTTTTGTGTTTGCACTAACTATGGCAGGAGACGACGACAAGACACAGCTGCAGGCCTTGCGCACAGAACTTGACGGTCTAGTCACGGACATTACGACGATCCATGAGCGGATGGATTCCACGGTCACTACGGCCAACGAGCGGTTTGACCAGCTCGACCTCGCGCAGACGGCTACCAAGACGACACTCGACACCATCGTGTCACGCCTTGATGCATTGAACACGGTGGTCACTGATTTGGTCGCCCAAGGATGTGTTGGTGATGATGAGCCAGAGGATGCTGACCGCCGCGGCAAAGCTCGCCGTGTACCACGCGCGCTCCGGTAATGATTCTTTTTCTAAGATTAAATTTAAAATTCCACCGTTCAGTGGTAAATATGATCCTGCTGCATACCTTGATTGGGAATTAGAGGTTGAACAAAAATTTTCATGCCATGATATTGCTGCAAATTCTCAAGTTAAAGCTGCTATTAGTGAATTCACCGAGTTTGCTTTAATTTGGTGGCGTGAGTATAAAACTAAACATCCAACCACTGTTCCGACTACTTGGCATGAACTAAAAGCTGCCATGCGACATCGTTTTGTACCATCATATTATGCTCGTGATTTGCTTAACAAAATGCAGCGTTTTCAACAAGGTTCTCAGTCTGTTGAGGACTATTACCAGGAGCTCCAAAAAGGTATGATTCGGTGTGGGTTATTCGAGGAAAATGACGCTGCTATGGCACGTTTTTGTGGTGGTTTAAACAGGGAAATACAGGATATACTTGATTATAAAGAATATGATGACATGACTACATTATTTTCATATGCTTGCAAAGCTGAACGTGAAGTGCAGGGACGCCACTCGAAGCAATTTTTTACCTCTTCTGCAGGGCGAAGCTCCACTTCCGGCTCCGGGAACGCTCCTTCTACACCACCTGCCGTTGCATCGACATCTCGTGATAAGGCGGCCAAAGCCGGCGGCACTACTTCATCCACAGGCGCCCCTCCACCCACTAGTCGTACGCGGGATATCACTTGTTTTCGCTGCAGTGGACGTGGCCACATGGCTCGGGATTGTCCCAACACGCGCACTTTGATCGTTCGTGACGATGGTGAGTACTCTTCCGCTAGTGATTCTGAGGATAATCAACATACTCTGCTGGCCACTGACTTTGCAGCACAGACGGATATCCATGTCAACCCAGATGACGCCGATAGGTATGAAACTCTTGTTGTGCGGCGTGTCCTCGGTACACGGTGTCGCTAAACCGAAAACAAATCGGCGCCACACTCTGTTCCATACGAAGGGTGTTGTGCAGGAGCGGTCGATTCTCATCATCATCGACAGCGGGAGCTGCAATAATTTGGCTAGTACTCTGCTGGTCGAGAAGTTGTCCCTCCCCACTCGTAAGCATTCGAACCCATATCACATTCAATGGCTTAATGATGGTGGCAAAATTAGAGTATCACGTTCGGTGCGTGTTCCTTTTTCTATAGGTGCTTACTCTGCTTATGTTGATTGTGATGTTGTTCCTATGGAAGCATGTCTTTATTACTTGGTAGACCTTGGCAATATGATACTGATAGCTTGCATCATGGTCGTTCAAATCATTATTCTCTCATCGTTAAGGGTCAGAAAATAATTATACATCCTATGACGCCTGAACAAATTGTTAAAGATGATCTTGCTAGAGCTGTTAAAATGGCTAAACCACAGGAACCATCACCCTCCATTTCTGATAAATCTGAAATTAAGTTGAACGCTCCTGTTTTACTTGCTACACGTGCTGATTTTGATAATATTCGAGATGCTCCTTTGCCATGCTATGCACTTGTATGCTCTAGTGTGCTTGTTTCCCTTGATGATGCACCATCTGTGGATATTCCGCCTGCGGTTACTAACCTTTTGCAGGAGTATACTGACGTCTTTCCCAACGACTTGCCACCGGGTCTCCCACCGCTTCGTGGTATTGAGCACCAGATCGACCTCATTCCCGGTGCCCAGCTTCCGAACCGCGCCCCGTATCGCACAAACCCGGATGAGACAAAAGAGATTCAGCGCCAGGTGCAGGCGTTACATGATAAGGGTTACATTCGTGAGTCTCTTAGTCCTTGCTCGGTTCCTGTGTTACTTGTTCCTAAGAAAGATGGTTCATGGCATATGTGTGTCAATTGTCGTGCTATTAATAACATAACAATTCGTTATCGCCACCCTATACCACGCCTTGATGATATGCTAGATGAGCTTAGTGGTGCCATTCTGTTTACTAAGATTGATTTGCGTAGTGGTTACCATCAGATTAGAATGAAATTGGGAGATGAATGGAAAACGGCTTTTAAAACTAAATTTGGCTTATATGAATGGTTGGTTATGCCGTTTGGTTTGACTAATGCTCCCAGCACTTTTATGCGCTTGATGAATGAAGTTCTGAGGCCCTTCATAGGATTGTTTGTCGTTGTCTATTTTGACGATATCTTGATTTATAGCAAGTCTATGGCAGAGCATCTTGAACATTTGAGTGCTGTTTTTGACGCATTGCGAGCTGCCCATTTATTTGCTAACATTGAAAAATGCATCTTCTGCACACACCGTGTCTCGTTTCTTGGTTATGTTGTTACTCCGCAGGGTATTGAGGTGGACAGCAGCAAGATTGATGCTATTCGGGAGTGGCCTACACCGACAACGGTTACCGAGATTCGGAGTTTTCTTGGTCTTGCAGGTTTCTACCGCCGTTTTGTCCGTGATTTTAGCACCATTGTAGCACCTCTACATGAGCTTACAAAGAAAGATGTTCATTTTTCTTGGAGTGATGCACAGGAGGTAGCGTTCACCACATTGAAAGATAAGTTAACCCACGCTCCTCTCTTGCAGTTGCCTGATTTTACTAAAGTGTTTGAGCTTGAATGCGATGCTAGTGGTCTTGGGCTAGGTGCTGTTTTGTTACAAGAAGGTAAACCAGTCGCTTACTTTAGCGAGAAATTAAGTGGTGCTAGCTTGAAATACTCAACTTATGATAAGGAACTTTATGCTTTAGTGCGAACTTTGCAAACATGGCAGCACTATCTTTGGCATCGCGAGTTTATAATTCATTCGGATCATGAGGCTTTGAAACATATTCGTACCCAAACAAATCTGAACCGTCGTCATGCTAAATGGGTCGAATTTATCGAGTCCTTTCCTTACATCATAAAACACAAGAACGGGAAGGATAATGTTATCGCTGATGCTTTGTCTCGTCGTTATACTATCTTTGTCACGCTAGATTTTAAAATTTTTGGCTTGCAAACTGTGAAAGATTTATATGTGGACGACGCTGATTTCAAAGATGTTTTTGCTCATTGTGTTAATGGGAAACCTTGGGGCAAATTTCACCTGCAGGACGGGTTCCTGTTTCGCGCTAACAAGCTGTGTGTTCTAGCTAGTTCGGTTCGTCTGTTGTTGTTGCAGGAAGCACATGGAGGCGGTCTCATGGGGCATTTTGGCGTCTACAAGACGCATGAGGTGCTGGCTGCCCACTTCTTTTGGCCCCGGATGCGCAAAGATGTTGAGCGCGTTGTTGCCCGTTGCACTACTTGTCAGAAAGCTAAGTCACGTTTGAGCAACCATGGTTTGTATATGCCTTTGCCTGTCCCTACCTCTCCTTGGCTTGATATTTCGATGGATTTTGTTTTGGGATTGCCTAGAACTCAGAAGGGGAGGGATAGCATTTTTGTGGTTGTTGATCGTTTCTCCAAAATGGCTCATTTCATACCTTGTCATAAGACTGATGATGCTAGTTGTGTTTCTGATTTGTTCTTTAAAGAGATTATTCGTTTGCATGGTATTCCAAATACAATAGTCTCTGATCGTGATGCTAAGTTTCTCAGTCATTTTTGGAGATCACTTTGGAATAAATTGGGAACTAAATTGCTGTTTAGTACAACTTGTCACCCTGAGACCGATGGGCAGACTGAGGTGGTTAATCGGACTTTGTCAACCATGCTTAGGGCTGTTCTAGATAAAAATTTGAACCGTTGGGAAGATTGTTTGCCTCATGTTGAGTTTGCTTATAATCATGCAACCCATTCTTCTACAAAGATGAGTCCTTTTCAGATTGTGTATGGTTACATTCCTCGGGCGCCTATTGATTTATTTTCGCTGGCTGCTGAGGACCCCCCACACATCGATGCGGTTGCCCATGTTGAGCAAATGATTGAATTGCATGAACAAACTAAACAAAAAATTGCTGCTGCTAATGCTAGATATCAGGTTGCTGGTAGTAAAGGTCGAAGACTTGTTATGTTTAAACCGGGTGATATGGTTTGGTTGTATTTGCGCAAGGATCGTTTTCCTACTTTGCGCCGTTCTAAACTGCCTCGTGCTTCTGGTCCTTTTAAAGTGCTAACCAAGATTAATGATAATGCTTATATCCTTGACCTGCCTGCGGAGTTTGGTGTTTCCACTAGTTTTAATGTTGCAGATTTGAAGCTCTATGCGGGCGCCGATGCGGAGTTGCCGTCGAGGGCGACTTCGGTTCAAGAAGGGGAGGATGATGAGGACATGGACACCGACATGCGTACGACTACAGCAGCAGCACCTGATGACAACATGGAGATCGACTCGTGTACGTTGACACGGGCAGCATCATCTCCGGCACCGCCAGAGGACACACTTCCGGCACCATTTTTCGGACCACTTACTCGGGCTCGTGCTCATGAATTAAACTTTGTGCTGCTGCTGACAAATGAGGGACCAGAAGCTTGAAGACCGGTGGCTCGTGGGCCACGTGGGGCCAGGAGGCCACGGCCTCCACGCAAAGGCGCGTGGTCAGAGACCACGGCCTTCACGCGAGCGCCTGCACCATCTCCTGTGGCCGCGTGTGATGTATGGGAACCGGCCTGGCTTTGCATGCAGGCAGGCGTGTTTCCATCGAGTACGTGGGGCCGGCCTGGCGTGCATGCAGCGCGCGCGGCTCACTTGCCTGCAGGCGTGCCCCAGGCGTGTTTCCATCGACCACGTGGGGCCGGCCTGGCGTGCATGCAGCGTGCGCCGCCAAGGCTCGCTTGCCTGCAGGCGTGGGGCCATGCGCCGCCAGACGCGTTTAGGGTTGCGCCGCCAGGAATTTTCTTTCCTTTTTTTGTTGTTCTCCATCTATATTAGAGAGACCCTAGTAGATTAGGACTTGAGTTTGTTTTCATTGTTAGCCTTTGCTACTTTCCGAACTGCCGCGTATCCTACGCCGCCGTCGTGAATTCAAGCTCCACCTTTGTGAGTGATTAATAAATTGCTCATTGTATTTTTCTTGTTCGTTCTATCGATTGCGTGCAGGAAAAACGATCTTCGTGATCAGGCTGATCTCGCATCGCGAGGTTGGTAACCATTGGAGGTACGGTTCAGCGATTGCATTGGCGCAACGGGTTCGCTCGTCGTAGTCGGATCGTGAGGGTCGAACCACCACCAAATCGAGATTTATCCCACTCATTGAAAGATCGGGCACTCCCCCTCTATCACTATCACTTTCTCTAGGAAAGACCATTGGGTGCACATACTTGACCCCTGAACCTACTCGCTGGTCGTCAACCCCATAGTGGACAGCACCTTCCTGCATAAGACCCTCATCGACGGGGACAACAGCTTAAACATCATCTTCACCGAAATGCTGAAGAAGATGGAATACGACTTCTCCAAGATGACTGCTTGTGACGAACCCTTCTATGGGGTTGTGCCCGGCAAGACTGCATACCCCATAGGTCGTGTATGCCTGCCGGTCACGTTCGGCAAAGAGGACAACTTCCTCACTGAGTACCTGACGTTCGAGGTCCCGGACTTCCGCTCCTACTACCACGCTATCTTCAGCCGACCTATGTTGGCCAAGTTTTTGGCCATCCCACATCACACCTACCTCATCATGAAGATGCCAGCACCAAATGGAATCCTTTCCATCTATGGTAATATCATCGTCTCCTACAATTGCGAGAGCGACACCATCAACCTCGCCAAGGTGTCTGCATGCAAGGCCTCAGCTACGGTCATGGTCGCTCAGGCCGCCAAGATCGACCAAATCTTAGCTGACTTCGTGTTAGAATGGACGGAAATCCAGATGCCCCCCCAAGGAGAGGCCTGACTGGATAATGTACTTCGACGGTGCCCTTTACCTCAAAGGTGCCGGAGCAAGCGTGCTTTTCATCTCTCCTTAGGAAGAACAACTCAAATACGTCCTGCAAATATACTACAAAGCTTCCAATAATGGAGCAGAGTACGAAGCTCTAATCCATGGGCTTCGTATCGTAGTGTCCCTTGGCATCAAGCGACTACTGGCATATGGCGATTCCAAGGTCGTCATCGAGCAAGTAAACAAAGAGTAGGATTTTGTGAAATACACAATGGACGCTTACTACGCTGAGATTCGAAAGCTCGAAGGCCACTCTGAGGGGATCGAGTTCCAGCATGTGCCATGTAATAACAATGTGGCTGCCGACATTTTATCCAAACTAGGCTCCAAGCGAGCTCTAGTCCCGGCGGGTGTGTTCATCCAAGACCTACACAAGCCATCAATCTGGCCGTTGGATTCCGTCAATCCGGACCAAATTTAGCCCGATCTAACTCCAGCACCTCCCTGCGACGTGTTGATGATAGAAAAAGAGGATGATTGGCGCGAGCCTTTCCTAGCCTTCCTACTCGACCAGCGAGCTCTAGAAGACAAAGCAGAGCGCGAGTGCATCACGTGGCGTAGTGCCAACTACATCGTGATCAGCAATGACCTCTACAGAAAGCCGCCTCGACTGGTGTGCTGATGAAGTGTACCTTGCGATCAGAAGGTCTTCAGCTCTTAGCTGATATCCATGGCGGCGAGTGCGACTGCCACGCGACATCTACCAACCTGGTTGGCAAGGCCTACGGATCTGGTTTCTACTGGCCCACGGCCATGACTGATGCCAAAGACCTCGAAAAAAGGTGCAAAGGATGTCAATTCTTTGACAAATAACAGCATCTGTCAGCTCAGATCTTGCGCACGATTCCCCCATCTTGGCCCTTCGCCATGTAGGGCCTCGACTCCATAGGACCATTCATAACCGCCTCTGGCGGCTACAAGCACATCCTTGTGGTCGTCGACAAATTCACCAAGTGGATTGAAGTCTGACCTGTCACTAAGGTCACATCAGAAGAAGCAGTGAAGTTCATCCAAGAAATAACACATAACTTCGGTGTGCGTAACAGAATCATTACCGACCTCAGGTCGGCCTTCACAATATCTACCTTCTGGGATTTTCGCCAGGACAGCAGATTCATGTCTACTACTCATCGGCCGCGCACTCTTGGTGCGACGGCCAGGTCGAACGTGCCAACGACATGGTTCTTCAAGCTCTCAAGGATCGTATCGTTGATGACGCTTCAAATTACGCTTCCTGGTGGTCAGCCGAGCTACCACACGAGATTTGGGGTCTGCGAGCCCAAGTCAGTTCAGCCACGGGCTTCCCGCCCTTCTTTCTGGTCTATGGCTCAGAGGCCATCCTACCCACTAACGTCACCTTTGGAGCTCCACGCATACAGTTCTATGAAGAAGGTGAAGCCGAGAAAACTCATCGCGTTGACCTTGACAACCTCGAGGAACAAAGAGTGGCAGTCGTCATGAGGCAAACTCACCACAACCAGCAGCTCCACTGGTACCACGATCACAATGTTAAGGAGTGCTCCTTCAACGTTGGTGACCTAGTCTTAAGGTGTATCCAGAAGACAGATGGAATGCACAAGTTGTCCGCCCCTTGGGTAGGACCATTTATCGTCACAGAAGTTATCAGCCCGTCTACATATCACCTCCAGTGGGGCGACGATCAAGGCGTACCCAACTTATGGAACATGGAGCACCTCCGCCGATTCTATCCGTAGAATAGTTTTCATTACAGTTATGTATTCTTCATCTTTGTACCTTCGGCTAAATGAATATAAGTTTTAAGCAGTCATTTGTTGTGTCTTGAGTTCTATTGTCTTTTTTTCAATGTCATGTACCCTCCCCCTCGACATGCTCGGGGGCTTGGAAAAAGCCAATACCGGGGTTGAAAGACTTGAGGGTGAAGTTTTCTGTTCCTCCCTCTCGACATGATCAGGGGGCTTGGCAAAAGCCAATGCAAAACCTAAGGGCATCGTCATGACTACTTACTCTATTGTCACACCCTGAAATTTCCAATTTCAGGATGTGAATAAAGAGAATAATTAAATAACAATTTTCTCATAATTTTAAAATTTTTCCAACATTTATTTTCTTTACAGGGAATATAGTATAGGAGAAATCCTTTGATTGATTTTCTAAATTAAATAAAAAGTTATGTGCGTTGCATTCATGCCGATGCATCTAGTGGTTCTTGAGTGCAAAAGGTTTCAAAAATGCGTTTAGGAGCTGTCCAAACTCTCCCGAGAATTTTCCGGATTTTTCCGGGATTTAATCTCATTTTTCCCTGAGCTAATTCTATTTATTAGAAGGCTCAAAAATCTATTTCATGAGCACCAAATGCTTTGTTTGGATTGTTCATGTCTTAATCTATCTCCAGGAATTTTCCTGGAATTTTTGTGATTTTCGGAGTATTTTTCGTGCCTTTAAACAATTTCTGGATGTTTTCCGGATTTGTGTTTGCACTGGAAATAAATTCTGAAAAAAAAACAAAAAAAAGCTACCCTAGCGGTTTGGGCCGAGCCCGTGGGCTCGACCCGCCCGCGCCCGCTCGCACCACGGCCCGGCCCGCGAGCCCGCCGAAGCCCACCGGGGCCCGGCGGAGAGCCCGCGCGGCCGGAGGCCGTGGCCTCGCGGCCGCCGGCGCCGCCGCCTGCCCCCTTGGCGTGCGCGCCGGGACGCCTTGAGCCGCGCCCCTATAAAGGCGGCGTCGAACCGCGCGCACACGAGCCCTAGCGCCGCCCCCGCTCCGCAACCGTGCGTCGCCGCCCGCCGGAGCACCGAGCCCGAGCGCCGCCGCCGGCGGTGCGGCCCGTCGCCGATTCGCCGGTTGGAGGTATCCCCGGACGAACCGACCTCACCGGGAGCTCCCGGCCGTCGAGACCTATCGGTTCCGCCGTTTCCCGACGCTGGAGGACCCCTGGAGTCTCGCCGTTGCCGTGAGGTCCGCCGCCGCCCTAGCTTGCCGTCGCCGGCCATCCTCCCGAGCTTTTCCGCCGCAGGTGAGGGTCCCTGTTTAATCCCCTCGGTCTCCTCTTCCTTTTTCCCTAGGCGCCCGAGCTCCTTGCGGCCTTGGTCGCCGCGCCGCCACCCCATCGAGCCGCCGCCCCTCGTTTGCATCTCTCGCTCCGCAGGTGGAAGAAGAGGCCGCCCTTTTTGCACCTAGCCCCCTGAGTAACCCATATTTCCGTTTCGTTTTCTTGTCTCTTGCATCTCTTATCAATAACCCCTTAGATCTTATAGATTCCTGCAATTAGATCCACCAGAGATCCTTTTTCAGAACTAACCCTGAGTTTTATCAATTTCGCGAGCACTGGTTGATGTGTCTCGGGAGTTTTCTTTGCTAACCCCTGAAATCTACGGTTAATCGCGAACAGGTCCTTACAATCTTGTTTTGCTCACCAAATCTTCGTTTTAGCTCCGATTTAATCCGTTCAAGTTGCGTTAGGTCCATAATAAAGTAAAGCATGCGTTAGTGGTGAGTTTTCATCATGTTTTGTTTCTGAAAATAAAATTAATAATAATTTTGATTAATGACTAGTTATGCATGCTTTTTATAAATAAAATCTATATAGATCTATACACCGTTTTTCATAAGCAAATTTAATTGATTAATGATTACTTTACATGCTTTTATGAATAAAATATAATTAGATCTTTTACTCGGTTTTCCATAAGTCAAATATTAATTTGCCTAATGTTTAATTAACTTTTATAATTAAAAGTTGATTAGGCTTTTACTCCGGCTTTATAAATAAATGTTAATCTTGATTAATACCAATTTAATACTGTTTTTGATAATAATATGATGAACTCGAATTACAAAGTTTCGTTTAGATTGTTCATGTAGTTTAGTTTTTCTAAATAAAATGCTTAATCGGTTTAATCAATATATGAATCTTTATTAATAAAACTTGACTAGTTCTTTACACCGGTTTCGTAAATAAAGTTTAATATTGCATTAATGTCAACATAGGGTATTTTATTTCGAAATATCCTTTATAATTGTTTTGTTAATTAAAATGAACCTAGCTCATAGCCCCGCTCTCTCATATATGCAAAATGTCGTTAGACGTTCGGTATCAGCTTTATCTCTTTTGATCAAGTTTATCCGAAGCTCTAAATCTTTCTAGTGTTAGCCTGAGCTAAACCGTGTGCATCTAATCAAGCCTTAGAGTTTCTGTTATCTTAGTAGCATTATCTGTGTGAGTAGTTTGCACTGCTCATTTGCCTATCAAGTAATCTTATCACTCTTGTTTCATCATAGAATCTTGTTTATCAGCATCTAGTTAGTTGATGTCCATTCCATCTCTCGTTAGGTTGTCTCTTCATGAGTCGACCGTGTTATTGTACCTAATCTATCGTAGCTATCTTTCTTTAGTGTTTACCCCGTTATCTACTTCACCTGTTAGATCGGTTCACCCTTGGTTAGTATATCGCTTGTTCATCCGAGTTCTCTTTGTAGACCAGTTCTCCTAAACCCTAGCCTAAGGTTTCTTATGCGCTTGATAGTTCGTTGCTATCCGTCTAGTTCGTTTCACAGTAACTTGTACGTTAGCATGTGTATCACCTGTTACTTGTTTTAACATTAAAGATGCTTGTTAATCTTGACTAATTCTTATTGCAATGCTTTTATCAATAAAAATTGATTAGGTTCTAATCCGGTTTTCTTTAATCATGATGTAATTGGTTAATTCCTATTTATAACTAGTTTTTCTAAATAAAAGATGTTAGAGTTAAACACCGGTTTTCATAATAAAGTTAATATGCCTAATGACTTCATAAATGCCTTTTCAATATAAATATGTTTAGTTGAACACGTGATATAAAGTTACTCGTTTAGATATCTTACACCCGCTTCATCTTTCTAAAGTAATTGTTAATTTGACATAACTTCTACTGGAATGTTATAAATAAAATATGATTAGGTTTATCGTGATTTCTTTAATTAAATGTAACTAGTTTAATGGTAACATAGAGTATTTCTCTGAAATATTCTTTCACATGATTTCTTAATTAAAATATGCCAAGCGTAGTTTCTTGTGGTTTGATAATAATCTTTCGATAGATTGGAGCTTAGTTCCGTTCTCAGTGGTTCCCTCGTTTCTTGCGTAACCATTAGAATCGAGCTCTATCAATGTGATCCTTCCGATCCTTGCTCAACCTTCCGCGACCATCTCCTCAAAGTTAACCAAGCCTTTCCCTTCCTAGCACACTTTGTGTTCTTTAGCGATCCATCTAATCGAGTCGTTTCTTTCGTTCGCTCTTTTAAAGCTTTCTTTCGATTGGTGCTTTGTTCTTAGTATATGTGTTTCTTTGCTTTGTGTATGTTTGTGCCCGATGATTGATGCGCTTAGAGTGAACGCCGTTCAAGAAGTTTGGAAGAGCTTGAAGTTGAAGATATTCTGAGCAACTACTCTCTGGTTAAAGGCAAGTGTGTCCTTGATCTTTTGTCCTAAGAATTATATTTAATCACTCATTGCATTGCTTGCATTAATTTTGATGGGTTCCTATTAAGGATTACCTAGTCTTTGATTGCCATTCCTTGTTAACCTGGGTTTACATTTATGTTGGGTAGCTATGCTTAGTTGCTATACCTGGGTTATGGTGGTTTTAATGAACATTAATGATGAATCATGTTATACCTTGGTGCTATATCTTTGGTTGCTTAATACAAGACCATATGTTTAATCGGAACATGGAGAACCACCCAGGACAACAGTGCAACCACAAGGACTATATGGCTCTGGTCTTGGCCGATTAATTAGGGAAGTCTTTGTGTGGTTATTACTCGCATAGTAGGTTGGGGACGGAGGAATGCTTTTATGGCTCTTCTATTCGGAGCGGTGATGGAACGGAAGACTCTATGGCTTACCGTCCGTAATAGAAGTGTGGTACGAAAGATAGCCTCTATGACATACTACTATGGACTAATACGCACGGGAGGACTCTTTGTAAAGGCCTCGTAGCGTCCCTATGCAATCACACCTCGGTAGTGTGGTATGATGCTGCGCGGCATCGCATGGTTGGGTTTAAAGTTCTTCGGGACTTTTACGCGACTTGTGGGTAAAGATGTACAACCTCCCGAGTGTAAAACTAATCGATTAGCCGTGCTCACGGTCAAGAGCGGCCTGGACCCTCACATGATAATTAAACTTGAAGATGGACTTAAATCGCTCTCTCTCTGGTTATGCTTGCCATGTGTTTGTGGCGTATTTCTTATCTTATGCTTAATGTGGGTTGGTATAAACTTATACTTTATTAGTAATCGAGTGCTAATAAAACTTGACCAACTAAAATTGCTTAAATGCTTATAGCCCAGTCCACTATAAAGCCTTTGCATTCATTCTTTTTCCCCACACTTGCTGAGTACGACAAGTGCTCACCCTTGCTATAACCATTGTTGCTCAGAAAGAGGATGCTACTTTGAAGTCTTGTGAAGATGTTGCTGGTGCTAGGCGTACGCAACCCCCAGTCGATTGCCTGTGATGTTTGGAGCCTTCGTTTCCAGGATTAAGCGTAAATCTCTGATAATCTTTCTTTTTCTTACGTGATACTGTTTCTGTATTCACTTATATGTCACTATATGCATGAAACTTGATCCTGGCATGCATATAGGTTTGCACTTGGTTTTCTTCGGAAACTCGGGTGTGACATCTATGTTGTTGCGAGCCTGCTTGGTCGTGTAGTTGCAAAACCAGAGTCCCAGACTCCTCCCCATGCATCAATCGCACGTAAGTCTTCGTACTGAGCCGTGGTGATTGGTAAGCCAGCCTCTCCGTGAGTAGTGGTCAGCAGGGTATATTAAGAACAAATTGCTTCAGGGCAACCAAGCTTGTGCAAACATAAACTAAGGATGTCATGCAGGCCAAAAGAAGATCACCATTGTTATTTACATGACTGGAGGAAGAGGGGGTACAACTCTATGACTATTACTACTCTTCACCATCATCACCCTTGTAATCGATGGTGTCCATTATCTTGTTGGCGGCCACCCGTACCTCTTCTTCTACAACATGAAGGTCCTTCGTGGTGTCTGGGCCTTCCCCGACCTTGACCATGTCGACCTCGGGGAAGTGTGATTTCACTCGCACCAGTGACTCTTTCACTGCTATCAAAATCGTCGCCCTCAAGAGGTCGACCAACTTCTGGGGTGCAACCAGATGTTAGTCAATGGCTGGTTTGGGCTCTTCCCCAACGACCTACGTCTCCACCATGTCCATCACATGGTCGGCATCATTCTTCAGGTCGTTCACCTCCACCTCAAGCCCTACAATGATCACCTGGTCATTCCGCAATGACAACAAAGCTACCACGAGACTGACCTTGCGGTCCTTTTGTGTTTGTTTCTTGTAAAACAGCTTCTGGCTCACGTCATACTCGTCCACGACGGCCTTCATCATCTACTTCAGCTCCTTGGCCGACGCATCAGCAGCCCTTGGGTCTACCTGTAGGCTTCGGACTCTCTCCTTGGCAACCTTAAGGTCATTCTTAACATTGTCCCTTTCTCTATGAAATTTTGCAATACAAAGAAGTCGTCAGATACAAGATCCAGTTGCACAAGTTGAGTTACACAATTTGGCATCAGCAGCCTTACCAGCGCTCACAGTCATCAACAGTTCATCGACTTCCTGATTCTTGCATTGTTCCTCCTTCAGATCGTCTTCGAGCTTCTTCTTATCAGCAGCGGCCTCCTCTCGGACCTGCTTGAGCTCTTTCTTGAGCTCTGCCACCCGCAGTTGCATGGTTGTGGCATTCCTACACTCGTCAGCCCTGCTCTGAGCACGGTTGGTGAGTGACTACTTCAAGGACACAAGACAGGTCATCAATAACATTTACAAGATAAGTTGCTTCCTGAGTTTAAAGACAACTATTTATCGTGAACGCTTGATTAAGCGTCAAGATGGCCCGACGGACTTCCTTCATATCCTCATCATCCTCGAAGATGTCTCCCTCCCAAGGGGTGTCGTTCCAGTCGATATCTCGCCTCCCAAAGTTGTGCCCCATCGACGTCGAACCCGGTACCTCTCCGCTGGCTGTTTTTGGGTCCTGCTGTGGCTGCTCAATCTGAGCCTGGTCCACCGCCGGGTCCTGAGCTGACGTGCTCGGCACCGTGTTGATCAGGTCCACCTTAATGATGGGTGGGGGAGTCGACATTCCCAAGACACCAACGGAACCCTGTGTTCCGACCTCCTGCTCCGACGTCGTCGTTATCATAGGAGAACTCTGAGCATCCAAGGTGCTTTGTGGTCTAGCGTCCGACTTGCAATAGTTTCTCCATCAACATGCTACGACCTCACAATTATTATCATTGAATAAATCCAAGTATTAGGGCTTACCTCATGACCACTGACGTACGCGATTTCGGCCTCAGGGGCCGAGCCCGCACCTTTGTAGGCATCTTTGCCTACACACCGGATGCAGCCAGCTGCGCCTCCTTTATGCGGCGGAGGTCCTCCTCCGTCACCTTCTGCTCCAACATTGCTACAGCTGTTTAGTGGCATAATATTGATTTCAAACAATTATTGAGAAACATATACTTTCAGAAATACCTATCGATGTTACTTAATTCCATATCTGCATGATGTGCTGCTTAGAGCTCTAAATTGACAAGATGGTAGGAATATGTTGGGTTGCCTTACTGCATTCCAAATTAATTCTGAATCGGAAACTAAAAGTGGGACCGAATGTTCATATGAAGGCAAGCATTCTTCACTTAAAAGAACTACAACAGTGGTCGTCATTAGAGGCAAAAGTGTCATAACAGCAAACACAAAATCTGCATTAAAAAGAGCACCCGATCAGTGAATTGTAAACACACCACAACTGCATCTCAGAGACTACGGAAATCACCATCCTGCAATGCCTAATTTTGCAAGAGAATTAATTAATACAAACTGAAACATAAATTAATCTTGACCAGGAGATCACCAAAGATAGGGCAACAACTTTAATCAAATTAAATGAGAAGGGCAGCACTCCTGATCTAGTGCAGACGCAAGGACGAAGGTGATTCGAGAACTGGTCGGCGGCAGTGATTGGGCCATGTATTCCTAATTAAATCAAATAATTATTGGACCCGTATTAAATAATATTGGTGTATCTTGTTGATTCCTAGTGGGGAACCAACCATCTGGCCATGCATGCGCAACGTTTGCATGCAGGACAGAGGTTTTTTACCAAGGCATTAACTAGCACTAATGGAGTATCAAGGGCAATTAACATGAGTGGTTAATGGAGTTAACTCTAGTGACTAATGGAGAAGGCATGCGGGGTGCCGCATCCTTTCCTGCCCAAGAGAATAAAAGTGCCGTCTTGTCTTCTGCCTTGAGTATATAAGAATAGAGAGATACAACATACAACTTGCTGCAAACAAAAAAATATTCCCATTCCACTTCGTGCGTGCACACACTGCTGGAAGAGCAGAGCCTCCGAAACCGGCATCGCTAGAGATCTTGCTCGGGGTAGCGAGGGAAATCAGGTTTTTGGGAAGTGCAACACGTGCACGGCTGCTCAACGATCCTCATTCGGTTGTTGCGATCGACTACGTCCCGATGACCTTTCAGCACTGCACCAACGTCTTCACTGCGCCAACTCGTACGACTACATGGAATTAGGCCAACCCACGATTAACATGGTTAGTCCAGCTGGTAACGGTGCACCCGGTGCCTCCGGCAACGATCCCGCCCTTGGGTACATCCTGAAACTCATTTGGAAATTTGTGTTGTTCATGTTTTCTTGTGTGTTAATCATGAACACGATGTTTTGCTATCACGTCTTCGCTCATATTCATCATGAATTTTGTGTTGAATTATGAAATTAAAACACGCCGAATAAATCCTATATTTCTAACAATCCAAAAACCTGATTGTGCTAGGCTTTCGGTTACTGGTTTTGCTGCATTGCTCACACCGAATATTTTTTATGGTACCAATTTCAAGCGTTGCGAGAATAAGATGATTCTCTGGTTGACTGCTATGCATTATTTCGATTAGATTCTTTCACATGCTTTGTCTTTTAATATTAATTGTTAATTGGATATAACTTGTACTTAAATATCTGCTAATAAATATGATTAGGTTTACCGTGTTTTCTTAACTAAACATAACCTGCTTTGTAATATTCTTGCCACATTATTTTATAATTAAAACATATGAACCACGTAGTCTCTTGTTGATTGATAATGATCTTTCGATAGCTTCGACCTTAGTTTCGTTTTTAGCGTTCCTTGCATTGTGTAACCATAGAATCGAGTCTATCCTTTAGTGCGCTCTTTTAAAGTTTTCTTTTGATTGGTGCATTGTTCTTAGTTATACTTCTTGTTTTGTATGTTGTGCCGATGTTTGCTTCGAGTAGAAGAAGGATCGTTGTTCGTTGCTTTGAAGATAAGGAGTTTCAAGAGAGCAAGTGTTGAAGAGCAGTAAGAGTAGCTTTTCGTTGGAGAAAGGCAAGTGTCCCTAACCACCTTCTACCTATGCTTTATTTACAAGAGTATTTTTGCATTAATCGGAACATGGAGAACCACCCAGGAAAACAGTACTACCACAAGATATATGGCTCTGTTTTGGCCAATTAATTAGAAAAACTGGTGTTAGGTATTCTTTACCCGATAGGGGTTGGGGGTTGCCGGTAGTTAGTGTATAGCCCGGCCCTCAGACTGATCTGCTCTATGGTAGCTTCGCAGCTGAGAGAGGTTTATGCATTGCGCTGTCAAGTAACCTAGCGAGCAGTATGCACCAGGGGATCTTTGTAAAGGCCTCGTAGTGTCCATATGCAATCACACCTCGATAGTGTGGTATGGTGTCTTGCAAACACCGCATGGTTGGGTCTAAAGTTTTTCGGGACTTTTACGCGACTTGTGGGTAAAGATGTACAACCTCTGCAGAGTGTAAAACTAATCGATTAGCCGTGCTCACGGTCAAGAGCGGCCTGGACCCTCACATGATTAATTAAACTTAAAGATGGACTTTAAATCATTTCTGGTTAGTTCTTGTGGCCTTGCTGAGTACCAACCATAAGTGTACTCATCCTTGTTTACTGCTGCTCAGAAGCAAAAGGTGTGAAGCGGTTGAAGATGGTGTTGATGCTAGGCGTACGCAGCCCCCAGTCGATTGCTTGTGGAGTTGGTGCCTCCGTTTCTAGGATTGAGTTGTATAACTCTGATAGAATAGTAAGTTTGTTTATGTTTTTATCGTGATACTGTTCCTGTTATTCACTTATGTCTACTATATGCATGAAACTTGATCCTGGCATGCATATAGGTATGCACTTGGTTTGTTTTTCTAAAACCGGGTGTGACAGAGTGGTATCGGAGCTGTATCGACTGTAGGACGTAAGCCTAGTTAGCAATGGTCGTTCCCTAAGGCTTCCTTTGATCTAAAATTCATCACTACCCTTGACTTGAGCTTTGCGATAAATACTCTCATTCCTTGGCCATTGTCTTTCCTTAATCCTTCTTGATAACTTACCTTTTTGATTTGACTCCTATTCATTTGCACTTCATTGCTTTGCAAATGTTAAACTCTCTACCCTTGTCTACTTATTTTCTCCCCCTTGATCTTGATCTTGCATTCATTTTCATTTGAGTGACCTTACTTGTTTCATGCAATACACCTCCTTGATTTATCTGTGCTATTGTTACTCTCGCATCCCTTATTGTTTTATACCCTTGATATCTCTTCTTATTCTTTAATAACCAATATGACTTGATTTTAGCAACGGTGTAATGTTTCCCATCCTACCTCTCCTTGCTTTTCAAATAATGCCGCTTCGGACTCCTTCCTTGACTTTTGATTCCAAAGTGTCCTTCCTTATTCAACATCCCCAGGCGATCATGACCGAAGAAGCTATGTCCATGCTTAGGAGGATCCCCTCTGACTCTGTTAACAACGTTTAGCACCATTTCTGTCTATCGATTGGTGCAATTATGTGTTTGCATGAAGTTGCTTGGTTTTATGACTCTGTTTAAGTTGGTTCCTTGAAGTGAGTGTTGGTGTATTGTGGATCCTATATCTGCAATGACATCAGTTGCCTAGTTGGGTTTCTCTTTGTACCTCCTACATCCTTGCCATCTTTCTTTATTTCAACTCACTAGAGGCATCACCGGAAGGAAGTTAAAGGCAGATGCAAGATGAAGAAAAGAAGACTTCACTCTACCTTCCTTCCCACCTTGTGCTTGCTTTTATCCCACCTAGCTCACTCTGATGAATACCCCAAAAACCAACAAAGAAAAAGATTAAAGGTTTCACACCGATCAACAAAAGAGGATGAGCGCCTACCTACCTTGGGAGCAATGTTTTTGTTTATCTCCCTCCTCCTTGCTTCTTCTTTCTTCGAATCTCGGGACGAGATTCCGTTTAAGGGGGGTAGATTTGTCACACCCTGAAATTTCCCAATTTCAGGATGTGAATATAAAGAATAATTAAATAATGATTTTCTCATAATTTTAAAATTTTTCCAACATTTATTTTTCTTTACAGGAAATATAGTATAGGAAAAAATCCTTTGTTTCATTTTCTGAATTAAAACAAAGTTGAGAGTGTTGTATTCATGCCGATGCATCTTGGTGTTTCTTGAGTGCAAAAGGTTTCAAAAATGCGTTTAGGAGCTATCCAAACTTTCCCGAGAATTTTCCGGTTTTTTTTGGAATTTACCCTCATTTTTCTTGAGCTATTTCTATTTATTAGAAGGCTCTAAAATCTCTTTCATGAGCTCCAAATTCTTTATTTGGATTTTTCATGTCTTAATCTATCTCTAGGAATTTTTCTGGAATTTTTGTGATTTTTCGAGTCTTTTTCGTGCCTTTAAAACAATTTCTGCAATTTCTGGAATTGTTTCTAGCATTAAAAATAAATTTGAAAAAAAACTATTCTACCGGATTGGGCCGAGCCTGCGGTCCGACCCACCCGCTCCGGCCCGTCACGCCCGCGCCGGCCGGCCGCTAGGCCCGCCAAGGCCCATCGGCCGAGGCAGCCATGGCCGTCGCCGCCTTGTCCACGGCCGCGGGCGTGCGCGCCGGGGTCTCGAGCCCCCCGCGTCCCGATAAAAGGGGGAGGCCGAGCCCCATGCGCGACATGCCCTAGCTCGCCCGCGCACCGCCGCAGTCCCCGCCGGTGACCGAGCCGGCCACCGTGGCTGGCCGTCGCCGGCCATCTCTCCGTCCTCCTCTGTCCAAGGTGAAGGCTCCATCGCGTTCCCCTTGAGCTCCTCTCCGCTTTCCCTTACTTACCTGAGCACCTGGTAGCCTAGGACGCCGGCGCCGCTACCCTTCCAGGCTGCCCAGAGTTCCTGACCGCTGGTGTACAGAGGAGGAAGATGATCGGTTTTGCACGAAACCCCCTGAGAAAAGGTGAAATCCTTAGATCTGTTTCTTGAGTCTTGCACCTTTCTTTGAAAACCCCCTGATAAGAATAGATTCCTGCATCCAAAACCAACCAGCACCCTTTTATAGGTCTAACCCTGAGTTTTATCCTTTTCACGAGCACTGTTTCTTATGTCTCGGGTTTCTTCTCAGCTAGCCCCTAAAATCTATAGTTAATCGCAAACAGGTCCTTTCATCTTGTTTTCCCCATATCTTTTATGTTTTAGCTCCGTTTTAATCCGTTCAAGTTGCGTTAGGTTCATAATAGTGTAAAGCACGCGTTAGTGGTGTGTTTTCACCATGTTTTGTTTTCTGAAAATAAAATTAATATTAATTTTGATTAATGTCTAGTTATACATGTCTTTTCCAAATAAAAGCTATATAGATCTATACATCATTTTTCATAAGCAAATTTAATTTGATTAATGTTTCTATCACATGTTTTTGTACATAAAAGTTAATTAGATCTTCATCTCGGTTCTCGTAAACCAAAGGTTAATTTGTTTAATAGTTAATTAGTCTTTTCTAATTAAAATCTAGTTAGGCTTTTACATCGGCTTTTATAATAAATATTAATTTGATTAATGCCAATACCATAATGTTTTTAATAATAATATGATCTACTCAAATTACAAAGTTTCGTTTAGATTGTTCATATAGTTTAGTTTGTCTAACTTAAATGTTTAATCGGTTTAATCAATATATGAATCTTTATTAATAAAACTTGACTAGAGTCCTTGCACCGGTTTCGTAAATAAAGTTTAATTTGCTTTAATTCCAACCTGGGGTATTTTATCCTTATATATATTTCATTAATTAAAATAAACCCAACTCATAGTTGATCTCTCTTCAATGCAAATAATTCGTTAGACGTTCTGTGTCAGCTTTATGTTAGTATCTCTTTTGATCAAGTTTATCAGAAGCTCTAAACCTTTCTAGTGTTAGCCCGAGCTAAACCGTGTGCATCTAATCAAGCCTTAGAGTTTCTGCTTAGCTTAGTAGCTTTATCTGTGTGAGTAGTTGCACTGCTCATTTGCCTATCAAGTAATCTTATCACTCTTGTTTCATGTTTATCTTAGAATCTTGTTTATCAGCATCTAGCTAGTTGATGTCTATCTCATCTCTATTAGGTTGTCTTTTTATAAATCAGCTATGTTCTTATGCCCAATCTTTCGTAGCTATACCTTTCTTTAGAACTAATCTTGTTATCGGTTCCTTTACCATAGCTTACCCTTGTTTAGTGTTCTCCCTTCAGCCTAGTTCTCTTTGTAGACTTGTTCTCCTAACCCTCGCTTAAGGTTTCTTGTGTGCTTGATAGTTCGTTGCTATCGTTCTAGTTCGTTTCACCATAACTCATGTGTTAGCATGTGTATCACTTGTTACTTGTTTTAAACATCAAACTTGCATGTAAATCTTGAATAATATTTATTCCACTTCTTTTCTAAATAAAAGTGATTAGGTTCTATTCCGGTTTTCTTTAATCATGATGTAAATTGGTTAATGCTTATTTATAACTAGCTTTTATAAATAAAAGATGCTTAGTGCTACATATTGGTTTTCATAATAAATTTAATATGCTTAATGGTATTATAATTATCTTTTCAATATTAATATGCTTAGTTGAACACAAAATATAAAGTTATTCGATTAGATTCTTTCACATGCTTTGTCTTTTAATAATATTGTTAATTGGATATAACTTGTACTTAAATATCTGCTAATAAATATGATTAGGTTTACTGTGTTTTCTTAACTAAACATAACCTGCTTTGTAATATTCTTGCCACATTATTTTATAATTAAAACATATGAACCGCGTAGTCTCTTGTTGATTGATAATGATCTTTCGATAGCTTCGACCTTAGTTTCGTTTTTAGCGTTCCTTGCGTTGTGTAACCATAGAATCGAGTCTATCCTTTAGTGCGCTCTTTTAAAGTTTTCTTTTGATTGGTGCATTGTTCTTAGTTATACTTCTTGCTTTATATGTTGTGCCGATGTTTTCTTCGAGTAGAAGAAGGATCGTTGCTCGTTGCTTTGAAGATAAGGAGTTTCAAGAGAGCAAGTGTTGAAGAGCAGTAAGAGTAGCTTTTCGTTGGAGAAAGGCAAGTGTCCCTAACCACCTTCTACCTATGCTTTATTTATAAGAGTACTTTTTCATTAATCGGAACATGGAGAACCACCCAGGAAAACAGTACTACCACAAGATATATGGCTCTGTCTTGGCCAATTAATTAGAAAACCTGGTGTTAGGTATGCTTTAACCGATAGGGGTTGGGGGTTCCCGGTAGTTGGTGTATAGCCTGGCCCTCAGACTGATTTGCTCTATGGTAGCTTCGCAGCTGAGAGAGGTTTATGCATTGCGCTGTCAAGTAACCTAGCGAGCAGTCTGCACCAGGGGATCTTTGTAAAGGCCTCGTAGCGTCCCTATGCAATCACACCTCGGTAGTGTGGTATGGTGTCTTGCAAACACCGCATGGTTGGGTCTAAAGTTCTTCGGGACTTTTACGCGACTTGTGGGTAAAGATGTACAACCTCTGCACAGTGTAAAACTAATCGATTAGTCGTGCTCACGGTCAAGAGCAGCCTGGACCCTCACATGATTAATTAAACTTAAAGATGGACTTTAAATCATTTCTGGTTAGTTCTTGTGGCCTTGCTGAGTACCAACCATAAGTGTACTCATCCTTGTTTACTGCTGCTCAGAAGCAAAAGGTGTGAAGCGGTTGAAGATGGTGTTGATGCTAGGCGTACGCAGCCCCCCAGTCGATTGCTTGTGGGGTTGGCGCCTCCGTTTCCAGGATTGAGTTGTATAACTCTAATAGAATAGTAAGTTTGTTTATGTTTTTATACGTGATACTGTTCCTGTTATTCACTTATGTCTACTATATGCATGAAACTTGATCCTGGCATGCATATAGGTATGCACTTGGTTTGTTTTTCTAAAACCGGGTGTGACACTCACTAAGAGTTCACCAACCAGGCAGTTCCCGTCATTCCTCGGATCGGGATCAGATGCTACAGTCTCAAGTACAAGGTTTACTGGGCTACACCACTAAGGTCACCCAGCCTCACGCAAGTACTCGGGTGGCGAGCTCGGGGCCGCAACCCTAAGTTTAGTAGCGCAAAGTTTCCGCACCGTCTCATTTAGGTACTAGGCTTATCGTACCCATTTCCGACAAGTGCTTAGTACTTTCAAACACTTAACCAATGAAGCCATTGGACCAGAGCCCAAATCTCATGCTCTTACCACATGAGCAATCCATTTAATCAATATGGTGATTCCATAAAGGAGATCCTATTCTCGTGAGTGACGAACATCACTCGACTTGTACCGCATCCTTAGAGCATAGTAACTATCGACCTAGCATGCTAGTAAAAGATCATAGGTACTTATGGATCATGCAACTAGGGTCTCAATTCAACTCCTGAACATAAATGCACATAAAATAACAACGATAATGCAGAAGTTTAAAGAAACACATAGGTTAATGAATAAACCGGGGCTTGCCTTCGTCAACACAAGGAGACACACAACCTTTCGGACTTTGGTCCAGGTCTTGCTCTACGGTCACGTAGTGCACGTCTCCTCCTGCTCCCTCGTCCTCGTCAGCCGGCACGAGCGTGTAACTACCGTCGGGAACTTCTACATGGAGGATGCAATGCAGTAGTTAGGAGTGGAATTAATTTAATTTAATCCAAAAATGGTAGCAAACAACCACAAGGAGCATATGGTTGACCATATTCACCTTAACAACAATAACAATACTTTTCTTTTTAAAGATTATTAGAAAGGCTTATTTAATCTTCTCTTTATGGTGATTGCGTACACATCTAAAAGGATAATTAATTTTTAAAAAAACAGAACAACAAGGAAAATGTTTTTTCCCTCCTCAAGTTATTTCCCTAACTCATTTATAAGATTCAAGCATGAAAAGAATGACTTTTCCATTTATTTCCCTCACAAGCCTAATATAGTTTCTCCACTTTTAATCAACGAACAAGCTTTAAAATGGCCCAACAGTGCCCACTGGTGTCCTTGACCAAGAACAACTCACTAGGACAACAAGCAACTAAGTTGGAACCTTTCAAAATAAACTACACAATTAAAAGCATTTCTAGCTAGCAATAAAAGGATAAATGCACACACAAAAAAATATAGCATTACTGGAGCCAAACTTTATCCTACACATTCTCTGGTCTAAAACAAGCCTAGGAAACCAACAAACACATCTATAGCCATTCTAGATCTTGATCTACACATTTATGATTAAAAACAAGCATAAATCAGGGACAAATATTTCTAGCAGTCCAAAAATAGTGATTAATTCAGTAGAGGTGTATCTATGTATAATATCACTATTCCTAGAAGTATAGCTCAAAAATCTATTTACTTTTTGCTACAAAAATCATCTAGGCAGAAAAGGCATAAACACAAGATAAATCATAACTAAAGATTCCTTTAGTAACTTTGTGCACATTTTTGCACAGGACCTACACATGCTAGTACTCACAACATATCCAAAAATCAGCTCATGAACATGTATGGATTTGGCAGTACAACAAATCTAGGTAAAAGGGGTTCCTATTTTTCCTGTAAAAACTAAAGCTCAAAAGTATATACCAGTTTTGTAAAAGTTGTAGTTCTAGTCACACAGAGCACAAAAAAATTGGTTTTGCAATTTTGGATTTTTCTACGATTTTATATGGATTTTACAAAATACTGGACCAAGAGGTGAAAACTGAAGAATCTACTTCTTCTTTGGCCCCTGGAAAGTTTAAAACTTCACACAAGTACCCTCCATTCTAGCAGAAAAGACCCCGGGGGTTTTTGGCTTCACAGTTGTGCCCTCCCGCGGCGGGGCAAGCTTGCCGGCAGCGAGGTAGGGCCGGGGGTGGTGAACAAGCGAGGGGGATGTTCGATAGAACTCACATGTGATCGATCTGTGGTGGTGGCTTGGCCAGATAAGAGCCCGGCGATGGCCGGTGGCGAGACAGTGGCGGCGCGACCGTCGCGGCTTGGATTCTGGCGAACTACTGGCGAGGCCAAGCCATAGTGTGCGTGTGGGAGCTCAGGTGGGTGCTAGAGATGAGCTTAGGGTCGTCGGTTGGTCACGGGCACGAGCGGAGCAGCGAGTTCACCGGTGGCGCTAATGGCGGGCGGCGGCGGACTGTGGGGTGGCTCGGGTACGCGCGAGGAAGGGCAGGGGGTGCTTTTCTAGGCTGGTAGTGCTCCAATGTGGTTTCGGCGAGCCTTCATTGGCCATAGTGGCAACGACATGGGTGTGGAGGCGGTGGGCGACATGCAGTGGCCGGCAGCCAATGGCGCAAGGCGGTTTGCCTGCCAGCGAGTGTGGGGAGGCCGCGTGGCACCGGCCTAGGCCACTTGTGCGCGTCATTAGCCTTAGGTGCACAGTGGCGACAACGCTGGCCTCGGATCGCGGGGTATTCCGGCACCTCGGCGTGCGCGTGCGCTCGAGGTACGGCAGCGGCTGATGTGGCGTGCAGGGGTGCGACGTCGCACGAGAACACGCGCTCTGGCACCAAACCATTTCAAGCAGCAATCTTCCACTCAATTTTTCTCCAAAATTTCAAACACAAGTGCACAAGAGTTTGAATACGAAAGTTGCTCAACAACTTACCCTCTACAAGATTGCCAAAGGCTCTAGGGGGTTTTGATCACTAGATTTAGCACAAATTGCAATGCCAGATAGCAGAAAACTCGACGCCTGTGAATAGTAGTTTAGCGTGTTGACTTGCACTTTTCTCCTATTCCCACTCCAAACCAGCAATGCCACTCAACAGAGAAGTGCCAAAAGTTCTATGTTGATATTGAAGGTCAAAGGGATAACTAGGGTTTATGCTAGGGTTTTGACTTAAGGTTGACCAAGGGTGGTTAGGGACTAGATTAAGAGAGTCATTAGCATTATTTAACACTGAGCAAAAACACGGGGTGTTACAGCCTACCCCCCTTAACCGGAATCTCGTCCTGAGATTCCAAATTTAAAGGATAAGCGGGAAAGTTCACTTACGAGTTTGACTTGGAAGAAAGTCAGGATAGTTGATGTTTAGGAAGTGCTCGGTCTCCCACGTAGCTTCTTCTTCGGTATGGTGACTCCATTGTATCTTGTACATCTTCACTCTTTGTCTCCTAGTTTGCCTTTCTTTTTGATCTAATATTCTCATTGGATATTCTGCTATTGATAGATCGGGTTCTATTTGTGCTTTCGGTATTTGCTCGCACTTCTTCAACTGTGAGATGTGAAACACGTCGTGCACTGCAGATAGTCGGTCCGGAAGTCGAATACGATATGCAACCGTACCGAACTTCTCGGTGACTTCATAAGGGCCAATATAGCGTGGAGCTAGTTTCCCTTTTACTCCAAAGCGTTGCACACCTTTGGTTGGAGATACCTTTAGGTATACATAATTACCAACTCCAAATTCTCAGGGAACTTTAGCCTTGTCATGGTAACTCTTTTGGCTCATTTGAACTGCTCTCAAATTTTCTCTAATCACGCCTACCTTCGCTTCGGCTTCTTGTACTAGCTTAGGACCAAACAAGGTTCGCTCACCCGCTTGTGACCAATTTAACGGGGTACGACACCTTCGTCCATACAAGGCTTCGAAAGGGGCCATCTTTAAGCTAGCTTGATAACTATTGTTAAACGCAAACTCTGCTAAAGCTAAGCATTTGTCCCATGTCTTGTCAAAGTGAATGACGCAAGCTCTCAACATGTCTTCCACAATTTGATTTACTCTCTCTGTCTGACCATCGGTCTGTGGGTGATAGCTGGAGCTATGGATTAACTTGGTACCCAAAGATTCATGAACTTGTGCCCAAAAGCGAGCAACAAACTGAGTGCCTCTATCTAACAAGATAGTTTTTGGAACGTCGTGCAAGCGTACTATGAGATCAACATAGATTTCTGCGTAGTGCTCGGCTGAATAGGTAGTGTGGACAGGAATGAAATGAGTGGTCTTGGTCTGCCGGTCCACTATTAGCCAAATGGAATCATGCTTCCGGGGTCTGAGAGGTAACCCGATGATGAAATCCATGTGATAGAGGGGGAGGGCCCGACCTTTCGGTGAGTGGAGATAACTTGATTTATGTGGTTGTTGACCCTCACGATCCGACTATGACGAGCTAGACTCGAAGCGCCAATGCAATCGCTGAACCAACTCCTGATGGTTACCAACCTTGCCGGCGCAAGATGATCACGAAGATCAATTCCTGTACACAATCGAAGAACGAACAAGAATCTGAGGCGAGCAATATTAATATCACTCGAAGGTGGACTCTGCAAGACACGAAGGCAATGCTATGCGGCTGTTCGGTTGTAGCTAAAGCTAACTTGTAAAACAAACTCAAGTTTCTATAGCGGCGGCTGCTGACTATATATGGAGGGACGTCGTCCTAGGGTTGGGGCGTCCTAGGGTGGGGCGCCCCCAACTTGTGCCTAAGGCGCATCAAACTGGCGACGCAGCACCTTGGCAGATTCTGGACGTCAACTTGTTTCAAAGATTCCCGTTGACTCAGGACGAAATTTGGCATGAGACTAGTGCCATTGGAAGATCTATGAAATTGTGCTTCCAACCATATATAGCACGTCCAAAGCCGACTCCGTATGTGACCTGGGCGTCCATTTTATTGTGCACTGCTCCTGGACTCCGAACTGGGCTCGAATTTGAATTGCTTTTGGCCTCCACCTCGGGGACTCGAACCGGATCAACCTTGGACCTCCTTCTTGACTTGGAAAACCTTGCTGGACTTCATCTTATCCAATCCATGCACCACACATGGACATAAGCATGGTTGCCATGTCCGCATCATCCTCCCCTTCTTGACGAAAAGCCGTCCTCGGCGTCGATTGTACTTGAAACCAATCCTGCACAACACAAAGGAGAACGGGGTTGCGAGAACAAAGGAAACCAAAAGTGTTGAGAAGAGAGATGTCACCATGTTTCCAATTAATGAATGTGTGATCTTGCATAGGTATGTAGGCTTCGTGATCGGATGACACACGATGTTTGTCAACACTATCCAGCACAATATTAGTACCAACAAAGGACGAAGCACACATAGGTAGCAACCAGCAAGGCTCCCCTCTGTGGGAGTAGACTAGTGTTGTGAAAACATCACTAGAGGAACGTGGATTAATATTTATAGTATAGCTGCCCTCTAGTGGATCAAAATGTTGCATAACAAAAGGATAATTCAGATTTGCACAAATGTACACTCGATATATCATATATTGACCTTTTTGTTATATTTGCCAATAGCATGGTATGTGTTGTCTTTAAAACATGGCATATCAGCATATTTAAAAAGTTGCTCTTCCAAACAATCCAGATTACACAAAATGTCAAATTCAATGTAACCCAAAGTATGTATAGAACACTCCAACTGACGCTCATCGGTCGTGTTAGGAATATGAATTTCACCATGATGCTCACCCAAAGTATGTTTAATTTCAGCACAAGTATGTGAATTTAAAACATGTACAACAGAAGCATTATCAGCCAAATCATCTTTATCACAAGAAACATCAAGCAAGTCATCATATGGTAAGATAAATCAAGAGATGGTTCCACTATGAAGTGCTCAACTATAGAATGATTTGTGGAAAAATTCGGCACATTAACATAAGTCTCATCATGCATGAGGGTAGAACCATGGACATTACCTGTGTTCCCAGTAGGATGTTATGATGCATTGTAAAACGATGGTTCAGAAGTGGCACAGGAGGATGTGAGCTCCTCATTTTCGTTTATGTCATCCTTGTCCTCCTGCTTGTGGTGAGCATCATGGTGCTGAAGTGCCGTCAACTCAGCCCTCTCATGGGGTGTAGGTGTGGACGTGGATGGTGCAAGGGAAATGGACACTGAACTGGGTGTCGAACCGCTGCCTGCAAAAGAGTTAGAATATATCTTCGAGCGGTGTCCCTACACTTCATGTTCAGCGTTGCGAGCATAATATGAAGGCACAAATCTACGTCGCATGGCAGCTTTTAATTCAATCCAAGTGGTGGGATGTTTTTGTTTATATTCATGATGCCACCAAAATAAAGATAAATCAGTAGATGCACTAATAGCAGTTTGAACTTGAGAAATAGCAGGAATATCATGGTATGAAAATTTTTGTTCGACCTCTAATTCCCGATCAATATATGCAGCTGGATCATATTTGCCATTGTAAGGTGGAATTGTAAATGGAAGCGTAGAAAAAGAATCATTACCACTACGGATGGACGCACAATGGGCATGTCCATGGAGGTCTCCAGCGACGACCTCCTTCTGTAAACCCGTGATCAGTGTTTTCATTGCATCGAGGTGTGACACAATGGTGTCGAGCTTGGTCATAGTGGCCTGCGGCTGGTCATCCCTCTTGTCGCCGCCTGCCATTGTTAGCGCAAACACAAAAACAAAATCGACAACAAAACAGGGGTGTAATGGCTGACAAGGTGCTCACTACAATGTTGTTATCAAATTCTTATCTGTTCTTACCAAGCACATAGGGGCAACCTGCAACCAACTGGTGGAACCTGTGAAAGATTGGAGGAGCGATTGCCAGGAGAAACAAAATCTGCTTGTCGTAGAAATATGTGGTGTTTTGGGTAGGCTGCACTCAAATCAAGGATTAGCACAATCAAACAATAATGCAAAGTTGAATTATAGTCCTAAACACGACACAATAGCTGCTGGAAACAAAGTGCCAAGGTAAACAAGACTAGTTGGGGAAGGGAAAAGGAAAATAGAAAAAGGGAAACTGGGCGCGCACGTCCTGCACGACAGGAAAAGACCAGCCGACACCCGTCCCAAGACGTGGTCGTGCACGTTCGGCCTCCCCCTTTTTTCGTTCCTTTTTTGTCCTTTCTTTTTTTTACTTTTTTTACTTACCAAGTCACACACGGCAGCGCACTCAGGGAGAGGTGCACACACTCCAGAAAGGCGGCGCGGTCCAGGGGGTTGGCGCGATCGGCGCGTGCGTGTGTTGCATCCTTTCCTTTTTTTTCTTTTTTTGTTTAACTTTCCAAACTACTCATGCAGGAAGGGGAACCGATTAGGTGGCACGATCAGGCGGGTGCGGCGCTGACCAGAGGCGCGATCTCGAAGGGGATACGTGCTCCAGGAGGCACGGCGAGAACCGGATGGTGGCAAGCAGAAGAAAAAAAGACGGCATTTTTAGGGTTTGACGAAAAAGAAGAAAACAAGGATTATACTGTAAGACCCCAGACTTTTTACAAGAGTGATTAAGCGGGCACTTGGAAAAGAGGCCAAAAATTGACTTTTTGAATAGTATCTCGGATGGAAGATCCGAGACCACCACTGCGTCAAGCTCATCAAGACTATTCCATTTTGCTACCCACATGTTTGTTCTGGATGTCACATGAGTAATCTACAAGAGATTGAAGTTTGGCTTAGAAAAAAAGAAGAAACGTTCCTGATCCTTAATAAGCGTGACCTTAACTGCCCATTAGGAGTCCGTTTCTTTTCCTCCCCAAAAACATCAGGACTTCTCTTTTTCCAGTGACTCCTCCTTGCCGATCTGCTGCTACCATGAAACAAGAGGGAGAGGAGATCGAAGAGGAGAGAAGGAAAGAAAAGGGCTGCAGAAACCCTAGAATTTCATGATGGATCAAGGTGAGATGGTTTTAATCTAATCCCCTATTTTTTTATGAGATTTAGCGCTGGTAATTAGTCTCTTTCGATTGTATAAGATGGATCTCGTGGTTAGTCTCTGCTGGTTGACAGATTTGGCAGTTTATGTTCCTCCTCGAATACGACCATGTTAGAGTCCAAATTAATTTTTCCTCCTAAAGAAGTTTTTGTTAATGACTCCAAGATCTTTCCACGAAGTCCTATATCATAATTTTTGGATCTATGGTTTAAGAGATATTGCAGTTCAAAGTTGGCTGTTTTATCTGACGAATTTCTGAACAGTATTAGACCTACTCAGTTTTAAGGAATCTGAAGGGTCCAATCAGTTCTCCAAATGAATACCAAAGTTTGAGGTATTTTATTAAGCTTTCCAGATTGATAGAGATTATAATTTTTGGTTGGCTAGAACTCTAGATATAAAATTCTAAAGTGGACTGTCAGGTTTTGTTGCCAGATTCAAAACTCGAGGGTAATATAAAGATTAGTTGATCTTAATGATTTTTACTACAATGAGAAGTATAACAAAAGTTGTGGATTATATAATGTTTCATTCTCTGGTGAAGTTCCATAATTTTTGGATAAGTGGTTTGGAAGATATCAATGTTTTACCATAGACTGGCAGAATTGAAGACAGATTCCTTAGTCTGAATGGAAGAGATGATTTGGACAGTTTTATTTTTGAATAAAAATGTTTTAACCAATGATACTTGTTCTCCTTTGTCTCTAGTTTCTAAAAATGTATTTATTTACTAGCAGTGCTTTTGTAGATTAAAAGATACAAAAAAAGGGAAGTGATGCTGCTCTTGTAGGTTTATTGTAGTGTTGCTGATTGTGCCATTTGTCTTGTTTGAGGGTTTTGGGCGTAGGAGCGATATGCCTGTTGACGTAAAATCAGCACCTCACGCAAGCACACAACAAGCCGAATCAGCTGGTGATGAGGACATCTCTACTGCTACGGGTACATCTACAACAGCAGCACCATCTACATCGTCATCACCAGAAACACTTCAGGCGCCACCTTCAGGACCACTCACCCGGGCTCGTGCACGAGAATTTAACTTTGTGTTGCTGCTGAAAAATAACGGGCCACAGTCAAGTTTTTGTACGTGAAGAAGTTGGTTTGCGTCAGGAGGCTGGGACACCGTCCAACGCGTCGCCAGCAACCGTCATGCACCGGGTCATCACGTCGCCATCAGCCATCATCACGTCGCCGTCAACCATCAAGTACCGGTCGCAGTACTGCAGGACGTGTGGGAGGGGGCCTGACCGCTTCTGGCTGGCGTGCCACGCGTGAAGGGGCCTGGCCGCGCGGCCGGCTCGCGGCCCGCCGCCGTACACGTCGGTGCGTGCGCTAGGGGCAAGCGGCCCGCCGCCGCACGCGTCAGGTGCGTGCGCCAGGGGCGGCGCATGCAGCCTAGGGCCCGCCGCCGCCTACCCTGGTGGGAGTCCGAGTTGTTTTTTTCCATCTATATTAGAGAGACCCATCTAGATTAGGATTTGATTTTGTTTTCATTGTTAGCTTTTGCTACTTTTCCGAACCGCCGCATATTCTACGCTGCCGTCTTGAATTCAAGCTCCACCTTGTGAGTGATTAATAGATTGCTCGTTGTATTTTTCTTGTTCGTTCTATCGATTGCGTACAGGAAAAACGATCTTCGTGATCAGGCTGATCTCGCACCGCGAGGTTGGTAACCATTGGAGGTACGGTTCAGCGATTGCATTGGCGCAACGGGTTCGCTCGTCGTAGTCGGATCGTGAGGGTCGAACCACCACCAAATCGAGATTTATCCCACTCACCGAAAGATCGGGCACTCCCCTCCTATCAAGTGGTATCAGGATTCCAGGTTGATCGGTGAGTTTTATCCGTGTTTTTAATTCCTATAGTCCACAAAACCAAACAATTTTTTTTACCTTGTCCCATCAACCCGTTTTAGCCTCGCACTTTCATTCGATAAGTGTTGGGGTTGAATTGGCATGCTAATTTCGTTGTTTCGTTGCTGATCTCGGTGTTTTCTTTACATTTTTTTTTCAACCCTAGCCACCATAATCTCTATCGCCGCCACCATTTTTTTCCCATCCCCAGAGCCTTTTCGCGCACCTGTCACACCGGCGCCTGCGACATGCTGACCTACGCCGTCCGCAGCAAACGCCGCACCGCACGGCCGCGCTACCTCGCTGTCCCGGTTCGTTCCCTGCGTCTGACAAAAAAAAACAAAAAAAAGGAAGCCAAGCAACGCGACAGCAACCAGCAAACAAAAAAAGCAAAGAAACAAAACAGAGAAAAACAAAGGACAAAAAAAAGGACCGAGGGACGATCCGTTCGGCAGTTTTTGCTCCCTACTGTTTCGGGCTCGCAGCGTGCTTTTTTTTCTTTCTTTCCTCCTTTGTCTTTATTTTTCCTTTCTCTTTCTTTATCCGCACTTGTGATCAGCAGCGTGTGTGACGGGCTTAGCACTCTTATTTAACTCTGCATTATTGTTTGTTTGTGCTAATCCTTCATCTGAGTGCAGCCTACCCAGAACTCCACAAAATTCTACTTCGAGCTGACCTTGTTTCCGATCAGTCGTTGCGCCTTGCTTTCGAGAGATTCCACTGAGTCGCTTGCAGGTTGCCCCTGTGTGATTGGTAAGATCGGATAAGAATTTTATAATGGCATTAGTTTGAGCGCCTTTGTGAGTTGTCCCATCCTATTCTTGCATCTGTGTTTGTTTTGTGTTTGCACTAACTATGGCAGGAGACGACGACACGACACAGCTGCAGGCCTTGCGCACAGAGCTTGACGGTCTGGTCACGGACATTACGACGATCCATGAGCGGATGGACTCCACGGTCACTACGGCCAACGAGCGGTTTGACCAGCTCGACCTCGCGCAGACGGCTACCAAGACGACACTCGACACCATCTTGTCACGCCTTGATGCATTGAACACAGTGGTCACTGATTTGGTGGCCCAAGGTTGTGTTGGTGATGATGAGCCAGAGGATGCTGACCGCCGCGGCAAAGCTCGCCGTGTACCACGCCGCTCCGGTAATGATTCGACATCTCTACTGCTATGGGTACATCTACAACAGCAGCACCATCTACATCGTCATCACCAGAAACACTTCAGGCGCCACCTTCAGGAGCACTCACCCGTGCTCGTGCACGAGAATTTAACTCTGTGTTGCTGCTGAAAAATAACGGCCACAGTCAAGTTTTTGTACGTGAAGAAGTTGGTTTGCGTCAGGAGGCTGGGACACCGTCCAACGCGTCGCCAGCAACCGTCATGCACCGGGTCATCACGTCGCCATCAGCCATCATCACGTCGCCGTCAACCATCAAGTACCGGTCGCGATGCTCGGCAGACGCGTGGGAGGGGGCCTGACCGCTTCTGGCTGGCGTGCCGCGCGTGCGGGGGGCTTGGCCGCGCGGCCGGCCTCGCGGCCCGCCGCGACGCGTCGGTGCGTGCGCTAGGGGCAAGCGGCCCGCGCCGGACGCGTCGGTGCGTGCGCCAGGGGCGGCGCATGCAGCCTAGGGCCCGCCACCGCCTACCCTGGTGGGAGTCCGAGTTGTTTTTTTCCATCTATATTAGAGAGACCCATCTAGATTAGGATTTGAGTTTGTTTTCATTGTTAGCTTTTGCTACTTTTCCGAACCGCCGCGTATTCTACGCTGCCGTCGTGAATTCAAGCTCCACCTTGTGAGTGATTAATAGATTGCTCGTTGTATTTTTCTTGTTCGTTCTATCGATTGCGTACAGGAAAAACGATCTTCGTGATCAGGCTGATCTCGCACCGCGAGGTTGGTAACCATTGGAGGTACGGTTCAGCGATTGCATTGGCGCAACGGGTTCGCTCGTCGTAGTCGGATCGTGAGGGTCGAACCACCACCAAATCGAGATTTATCCCACTCACCGAAAGATCGGGCACTCCCCTCCTATCAGCTGCCTTAACACACGTGGCCCGAGCGTCAGAATCCGGAAGCGTGCCAGTCAATTTTCCCTGAAAAAGGTTAGATAAAACCTGGAACTTGCCGGGTGGTACCAGACAGTTCTGTATTTACGGCTATAAATCCAGTCAGAAAGACATATAGCTATAATGAGCTATCTGTCCGCAATTTGTACAGCATTCGGGAACTGATAAACATGTAAACAGGATATAGCCGAATGTATGACGTAGGCGTGATGAAAAATCGGTCTTTATTTAAACAACATTGCAGCACGTAACTGTGACCGATTATCAAAGATAAATCATAATAAAATAAATAAAAAGCGAAGCACAATCATAAATTTGCAGTAAACATGCATGCATAGACCAAAAGCACTAGTCTACCGCATGTCTAGGTACTTTCAAACCCGTCAGCGTGACACCAAACAAGTTAATCCACCGCATGATACAACTTGTTTGAAATCACACCACCAACCAATAATAGATCAATCCACCGCATGATACAATCTAAACATGGAAGGTTAAAAGCATACATTATTTAAAACGAACTTATGAACATGTTTCACTCGTGATAGGGTTGCCGAATACAGCAGTACAGCCGATTCGGGTTCCGCGGAGAAGGAACAAACTATGCTAGATTAACAAGCTTGAACCCGCAACACGTAGCAATCTAGATTGATTCGAATTCGGCTATTAGAGAGCACGTGACCCATGCACCACGTTGAGTTAAAGATTTGAACATACAACATGTGGTTCACAAACAAGATAGAGCTGAATCTAGTCAATCTAAATTGGGAAATAAGAGTGTTACATGAATTAAACATAAGAGCAAAATTCAAAGCAACACATGATAACTTGATGAATCTATTAGATATTGCCAAATCTAATAGAGCCGATAACTAGCTCCGAGCTAGATCTTAGCCTACCGCATGGCTCATGATCCAACAAGAAAGCCTTCTTGAACCAAGCTTAAATCCACCGCATGATACTAAGCATGGTAACAAGACTACTTGCATCACAGTCTAAATCCACCGCATGATACTAGACATGATACAAGGTTGCCGGTAGTTACGGAGGTCGACGGATCGATGGCTCCTCTCGAAGAACTCGAGGACTTGACTAGAAGGACTCGAAAGTTGGCACAGGATCGGCTTGTTGTGAAATTGTTCGATACCTATTACAAACACTAAGGGTTCATATTTATACCCTCGTTCTAACACAACTCCTAGTCGACCACGATTACAACATTTATTGCTGAAAATTACTGCCTCGGTGCCAATGTCCGTCTCGCACCCGTCATCAATTCGTCCCTTCTTCATATTCAAGCCACGTCATCACGCATTCCCGAATGCTTCCTCTTCCAAGTGTGAAACAGCTCTTCTGCCGAATGATGACGTACTCCCGACCGCAGACGTCTTTACCGAATACTTTGAGGAAAACCTCTTGCTGAATGGTGCTCTCCTACCAAACTCGGCCCACAGGTCAGTCTCTTCCTTGTACCAATTTTTGGTGTTAACATATGCCCCTTCAATTACGGGATAAATGGTGATTTTATTCCGGAATTGACCATAAATGATCAACATCCTTAGGCCGAATCCGTTCAACACCCGTTCTTTCCTCCTTCAAACCGTTGGAGTTTTCGCCCAGATGCAAACCCTAGTTCATCAACCTTTCAAGCTTCAATTTTCAAATGGCGAACCAAGACCAAGCTCTTCAAGTAAATCTTATCCTCCTCAGGCTCATTCGGTATTACTTTTCTCGAATCTCATCTTAAATTTTTCTTTTGCCCTCTCTTGTTCTTGATAGGCTCTAGCCACCGAAATCTTGATTCCTGTCGTGGATCAATCAGCGTCTTATTTCCTCGGGCCCGTAGGAATCTCTGACCCTTCTGAGCTTATTGCAGCCGAATCCCAGAGGATCCCCTTCAAGACATCACTGTCGAAACCTCAAGAGTGGCAGGACAGTTTTAAGAACTGGCCTCTGCCCCCAATTGCAGGCTAGAGAAACTGGTACAAGAGAATGCTTGATGATGAAAGCCCCAAGAAAAGCAATTGGGACAACCTTCACATTGCTCATTGTTTTGAATTGTCCTTGGCTGAAACACCCAAAAATGAGAACCTTCTGATTGCAGCCTGCCATTTTTGGTCGAATGGCGCAAATGCCTTCCTTTTTGGCCATGGGCCAATGTCGCCCACTTTGGTCGATGCATATATGATAACCGGCCTGGGAGTCACAGGAACGGTGTATCCACACAAGTACAAGGGCTCCTCCAAGCAAATAGGAGTGAAAACAGGGGTCGGATATAAGAGATATATCTAAAACTATATGTTTGATGGCCCTTTGTCTGATGTTGAATACAGAGCTTTTCTGAATATGTGGTTATGCAGATTCATCTTTTGTGGCAAAGCCAATGAACCAACCCTGAACCACATTGTGATGGCCGAGGACCTGGCTGCTGGTACCTCTATTCCCCTCGGGAAGTACCTCCTAGGAAGTGTCTACCATATGCTTCATCAGACCACCTATCTGATGCACACCAGCCAAAAGATTTCCTGTGTTAATGGCCCTTGGTGGTTTGTTCAGATGTGGCTGAAATTATATATGCACCAGATTGTTGTTGTTGACCTCAACAATCGGCACTTCCCTTGAACCAACTACAAGGAAGGGGAACCCAGAGCACAAAAGGCTGCCAAACCTATGGAGAAGCTGCCTCCACTGTGTCGATCAACCAAGGCATTGGCCAACTTTTTGAGCTCTTCTTCAGAGGTTTTGCCGACCCTCTTTGGTATCCATATCTGGACAATGACAACTTGACTCTTCCTTGTGAGTTTAGTTTTGAAACTGGATGCAATGATGTACATTCTATAGCAATTTTCAATGCCTTCATTCATTCATGTATCCTGCCAGTAGAATTTTGTGGAGGAAGGCAAGTTCAAAGTACCTTTGAGTACTACCAGCCAAACATGATGGCCAGGCAATTAGGATGCGGCCAAGTGTCCCCAAGGCTATTCCTCCATGAATTCCTCAAGCCCAGAGAGGATATCAAGGAATCCATGCAAGCAAGAAGGGTTTTTGAGTACAAGTGCAGCACAAATGTTTATGCACCCAGGCCTTTTGTGCCAATAACAGTCACTCATCCTTCTTTCATTCCTTGGTGGCAAGAACTTCATGATCACATCTTTAATGTGCCAGTACATCCTCTCTGTCTTGAACTAATGCCTCACTTTCAACCAACTTCAGAGGTAATATGTTCATCTCCCTACTTCCAATCATGCCCCTCTTTACTGATCATGATTTTGTCATTTTCTGCAGGATATAGTACCTGCCCCACTTGCCAGGACAATCTCCTATAATATCGAAGGCCCAATCTCTGCCTTAGGATATCAATCTCCTACTCTGGCTCAACTGATGTCTAGATATGCCACGCTAGATCCAAGTTGTTGACGGTGAAAATCCGTCAACCTAGCCATGAGTTTACCTTCGGTGTTGGCATGAGTTTTATACTTTATCCATTGGTACTAACCCCCGTGGTATAACAAGTTCACGTGTGCATGTCGTTTTTGGAGTTTAATGTTTATGCAGGGATTTAGTGTTGAATGCAAGACTTTCGGGATAAGTTCATCAAGCACCTCATGACAAGACCTTGAAGCCCCCGAACAAGTCATGCAATGAAGCAAACATAACTCCAAGAAGCCGGGGACTTGATCCGAGAAGACGACATACTCCGGGGACCCGACCGAAAAGTGCTCGAATCTTCCAAGACAAGGAGTTGAGTCCAATTCGGAGAGAAACCGACGACATGGACCCGTATGCGAAGGGGGAAACATCCGGGAAGCAAGGGAACCGACCTCGGGCAAAGGAGCCCGCGGGGCCGGGCCTAAATGGGCCCGAGCCGGCCGGCCCAGTCCGGTCGGACCAGGCCCATTTAGGGCCCAAACGTGTCGTCCTTTGCCCTAGCCGCCAATCGGGCTATTTATAGTCCCCTGACCGAGAGCCACGCAGAGAGGATTTCGTCTTCGGCCGCCGAGAAGCAGAGAAGAGAGGGACACCATCTAGGAGAGGAGAGGGTCGAGCTAGTTGACTAGGGTTTCCCTAGCCGACGTGGGTGAAGGACCGAATTGGCGACCAGAGAGGGGGGGAGTGAATGGGAGCCGATAAAAATTCTTTCTCGGAAGAACTCGGCCTATATCCCAATCGCAACTCCGAGAGTCAGACACGAACAAGCGGAAGCACACACAACCCTCTCTCGATACCTTAGGAACAAGGCTTGAAAGGCTAGGAAGCAAAGCAGAAGCAAGCACGAAAGAACTTGAGCAACAACTAAGAAGGCTGAGACCTACCGGTCAACCGGCACAAGTGACCGGGTCACCCCCGAGCCCTACGAGCCGCACGGGTCACCCGGCACAAGTGACCGGTCAACCTACCCCCTTCGGGTCACCCGGCACAGGTGACCGGATCACCCGGACAGCCCCGTAAAACCGCCCCCGCGAAATCGCCCCAAACTTTAGATCAAAGGATCTCCCAAACCACTTGGAGTCTTGAGACGAAATTTTGGGGAGATGATAAACACCCCAAGGAGAGGTTATGCCCCAAAAATTATGGTCTCAAACTCCCTACAACTCCCGGAATCGCAAATCCTTGCCAAGAACACAAAGACCTAGGGTTCATCCAAAAGTCAACGAATCGAAGGCCAAATCCGGCGTTTGAGGGGTCAAGATCATCACCAAAGGTGCGCAAGGCATCCATCCATGTTTCCCTTAAAGAAATCCGGGGAGAAACCAACTCAAATTCGCGGAATCACACCGGGAACAAAGGCACGAAAATAAGCACAAAAAGGCACGAAAAACAACCCCGAATCTTCTATACAAACCAGGAAAGATTCACAAGGTCTAGCATGCCGCCCTAGCATCCATCCCTCTCAACAAATCTCTCATGAAGCTCTCATGCTAGCCTAGGGAAAAATGGAAGAAAAATGGCTACGAAAATGAGAAAGAGAAGGGGGGAAATGAAACCCTAAATCGCGGAGTGAGAGAGCCATCAACACACACTCATGGCTTATATATCAGGTCCCGCCGGAGTGGTAAATGACTCGACTACCCCTCACTAAACTACTGGCGATACAACCCACGTAGGGGCGTTTAGGTAATGTTTGTGGGTCTTGCCATCGGACGGCCACGCCTTTGCCGCACCCCCGCGTCCCTCCCGACGCAAGCCATGCGATCCCGCCACGTGTCCTCCGCCTCGAAGCTTCCCGACACGCCCGGATCCCGTCTCCGTCGTGTTGGGCCCTCGGACTTGGTTTTGAGGCCCAAACCAAGAAACCGTCCGCCGATGGTTTTGTGGGCAAACCACCAAACCCCGCGTGCCCGGTCCGGCCTCCCGCCAAACCACTTGACTTGACCGCCACCGTGCACCGGCTCACTTGTCCATGACTTCGTCTTGCTTGTGTCGCCACCATGTGGCCCGCACCCGATCCCGCCGTCCACCGGTCCCTCGAACCGAGCCTACTTGTCTCTCCATCTCCCGGAGGCCCCTCAAGGCCGAAGACCTTTCGCGCCCGTTCTTCACCTGCAACAACACGAACTAGGCCGCAGCCAACACCTGCGCACTAAGCCAAGAGTCAGTCCAACACCCGTTGTCAATCACTCATCACTGAGGAGCGGTCATCCATCGACCACTGGGACGCTCCTGGTCCTCAATCTCCCCCTTGATGAGTGCATTGACAACACACAACGCGAAATGAAATTCAGAGAAAAAGAGAAAGGAAGAAGAAAGAAAAACAAAGAAGCTCAACTCATGACCAAAACCGAAGAAAGGCGAAGAAAGGTCACAAGCCAAGCAAAGCACAAAATCCACACCGAAAACAAGCAAGAAAGCTCCCCCCCGAACAAATGCAAGCTCCCCCCGAACATGTGGATGTAAACTCATGCAAACTCCCAAATTTCAGCTCACTTCTTCCGAATTTTCATTAAGCTCACCTTTTCTCCCCCTTGTTGACAATGTATGAATCAAGGTGAAAATGCGAAATGCAAAGCAAAGCATATAAACAACTACATGAGCTTCTCAAATAGGCCAAATCTAGTGTCAAAGGCTAAAAATGAGACAAAGATCACACACATGAATCATAGCATAGTCACAGCATTGCCACAAGTAATATATGAAAATACAAGCATGTGACAAAGCAAAATTTTCAGATTTAAGCAGTTTTATCAAAAGAAGGCTCGCTTCACATGTAGAAGCCTATCCATGTCACACTTGAGCCACAAACATGCATACCATTTAAAGATCATACAAGGATATCAAATTCTCAGCAAAAGATCATGGCAAACACCCATAAAGCAAAGCATGTCATGTCAAAGCTCATGAGCCATGTGTCCACTTCGGGGAGACTTCTCCACTGGTGAACATCATGCAACATGTTTTGCACCCATATGTGAAAGATAAGACATTTTAAGCATAGACATGATGGATGGAGCATTTTTCAAGCATTATGCACTTCTTTTCAAGATTGATTCATTTCATGGTACATGAAGTGCCTTTGCGGCAAAAAGAAGCTTATGCTCCCCCATGAATGCAACATAGGCTAAACATTCACAATGATATCCGGCCTTTGGCCCAAATGCAAGAACAAGGCATCCAAGCACAATCTAAGCATGAAAAGCATATTTAGACCAAACTGTGACATGGATACACAACTACACACGAGTGGATCAAAATTTCATCAAAAGTTAGTCAAGTTAAGCATGTATTTCAAAAGGGGCTATCTCACCACACATATATCTCAAATATTCCAAGAGCATAGCCTCACATCACCATTTCTCCACACATATGACCAAAATCTCACAATTAGCCAAAGAGACTCACATATGGCATATGAAAGAAGCTCATCATCCTAAAATGCAATATGACACAAATGCAACATGATATATGACAAGATGGCTATCCTACCATGGTTTATACATCAAGTAAAGCATGTATATACATCAAAGTAAACATGGTATGATACATATGGTACAAAATGAAATCCCCCCAAGAAACAACTAGAAAGGGCAACAAACCCCAAGTTCCCCCCGCAAGCGCACAAATGTAGCTTGGTCGAGAGGCTTTGTAAAGATGTCGGCTAGCCGATCTTGGGTAGGGACATAGCTCAAAACAATGGTTCCTTTCTCCACATTGTCCCTCGGAAATGATACCTCACTTCTATATGTTTGGTTCCGGAGTGAAGCACCGGATTTTTGGCTACGCTTATGGCACCGGTGCTATCACAAAGAAGTGGGATCCGGGTGCACTCCTCACCAAAGTCTCTCAAAGTGTATGAAATCCACAACAACCGGGAGCAACAACTCGCGGCAAGAACATACTCCGCCTCCGTGGTAGACCGAGCTACACTAGACTCGCTTGCGGGAAGACCATGAGACCAACGAAGAACCAAGAAACCGACAAGTACCGAAGTAGACTTCCTCTCGACTCGACAACCAGCAAAATCCGCATCGGAAAAACCATGAAGAGAAAGAGTCGAGGAGGAAGAATACCAAAGGCCAAGACCAGGGGCAGATTGTAGGTACCGAAAATCCTCTTGACGGCCTGTCGATGTGATGTCCTCGGCGAAGCCTGAAAACGAGCGCACAGACACACGCTGAACTGTATGTCTGGCCTCGTCGCCGTCAAGTAGAGGAGGGAGCCGATCATGCTCCTCGTACTCCCGCCGGTCCACCGGTTCCCCATCCTCATCCGCATCCAAAGTTGCCGTACTCCCCATGGGAGTCGACATCGGCTTCACATCTTGCATCTGGAACTTCCTCGCATGTCTTTCGTGTACTTGGTTTGGTGCACAAATGTACCATCCTTCACTTGCTTGATCTGCAGCCCGAGAAAATACTGCAACTCGCCCATCATGCTCATCTCGAACTCCCTGCTCATCTCATCTGCAAACTTGGCAACAAGGTTATGTGACGAGCCACCAAAGACAATATCATCCACGTATATCTGCACAATCGCAAGTCGTTCCTATGCTTGAGGAGAAACAAGGTTCTATCCACGGTACCCATCACAAACCCTCTCGCTCAAAAGAAAACCTCTCAATCTCCCATACCAAGCACGGGGCGCCCGTTTCAACCCATACGAGCCCTTTTCAACCCGTATACCCCGTGTGGGTACAACTCGCTCTCAAACCCGTGTGGCCGCTTCACATACACCTCCTCCTCTATGACCCCATTCGAAAAAGGCACTCTTCACGTCCATCTGAAACAACTTGAACCCTTTAGCCACGGCAAAGGCTAGAAGGATCCGTATTGCCTCAAGACGGGCCACAGGAGCAAAGGTCTCCTCATAGTCGATCCCCTCCTTCTGACTAAACCCCTGAGCAACAAGTCTGGACTTGTTCCTCACAACCATCCCATTCTCTCCCTCTTTGTTCTTCCAAACCCACTTGGTTCCTATGGGATGACAATTTGGAGGTGGTTCAACTAACTCCCACATCTGGTTCCTCTCAAAATTTTCCAACTCCTCATGCATAGAATTGACCCAGTTTGCATCAGATAAAGCATGTCCAATGTCCTTGGGCTCAAAAGTAGCAACAAAAGCAAGATGAGCAAAATGAGAGGAATTCCCGGACCTCGACCGTGTAGTGCGTTCATTGATGTCTCCAATGATCTTCGACGGGGGATGCACTTCTTGAATCCGCCGGGGAGCCTCACGCCTCGAGACTACCTCCCCCTCAACTTCAGCCTTCTCTCGCCCGGTCCTCTTGTTGCACCGTCGTTGTCCATGAAGTAGACGGTCCATGCTCCAAAGTGGTCGTAGGGGAAGTAGTGGGTACATGCTCAGCTTCAGGCGCATGGTTCTCCCCATCATCATCTCCATCTTCATCTTTCTCCTCCTCAAAGAGGTCCTCGGCCATCTCTTCATCACCTGCACATTCAAAACCAAGAGAGGTACATGGCATTGTCTCGTCGAAGGTCACCTCGCAAGTCTCCATGATTTTGTTAGTCTCAAGGTTAAGCACCCTATAGGCTCTAGAGTGGTTAGCATATCCAAAGAAAATACCATCACTAGACCTAGCCTCAAACTTGTCGAGTTTTCCCTTCTTCAAAATAAAGCACTTGCAGCCAAAAACTCGGAAGTGACTCACCTTGGGTGCCCGACCATGCATAAGCTCATAACAAGTCTTCTTCTTGAAAGCTCTCAATAAAATCCGGTTGGAAACATGGCAAGTCGTATTGACCGCCTCGGCCCAAAACCTCCTAGGAGTCCCGTGCTCATCGAGCATCGTCCTAGCCATCTCACAAAGAGTCCGATTTTTCCTTTCCACGACTCCATTTTGAGGGGGCACATAAGGGGTCGAATACCGATGTTCAAGACCTAGATCACGACAAAAGGCATCAAAACGAGAGTTCTTGAACTCGCAGCCATTATCACCGCGGATAGCTCGAATAGCATTCCCATGCCTCTCGTTTTTCAACCTCACGATCGGATCTCGAACAAAACCAAATGTCTCACTCTTATCCTCCAAGAAGAACACCCGTGCATAGCGAGAGTAATCGTCCACCACAACAAGGACATACCACTTCCCACCCACCGAGCGAACTCGAGCTGGCCCAACAAGGTCCATATGCAACAGCTCTGTCGGACGCTCGGTCATGACATCGGTCAGGGGTGGATGGGGAGTGGCTACCATCTTACCATGCCTACAAGGAGCACAAACCAAATCCTTCTCAAGCTTCAACCTCGGCAATCCTCGGACAAGGTCAAGACCACTCAAGCGGGAAACCAAATCAAAGCTCAAGTGTCCCAACCGCCTATGCCATTTCCACAAATCAGAAGGACCAGCCATCAAACAGCGAGCAGGACCCAAAGAACGAGAGAAATCAGCCCTGAAAATCGACCCTCGGGGATGATCATACAGACAAGATCACCTCGAGAATCAAGCAAACGAGACTCGCCAGACTTGAAACGCACCTCAAAACCCTCATCAAGCAACTGAGAAACCGAAAGCAAATTAAAACCCAAAGACTTCACAAGAGCCACTCTCTTCAACGTTACCTTGTCACTCACATGCACAACACCCTCTGAAAGCACCCTACCTCGTCCATTGTCCCCAAATGTGATGTCTTGCTTTTCCTTCACTCGGGGTGAGGCCGGAGAACCACTTCTTATCTCCGGTCATGTGTCGAGAACACCCGGAGTCGATCAACCAAATGTTCTCCAAGCCTCCCCGCCCGCGATCGAAACAAGAACGAGAATGAGCTAGCGACTCGACACTGGGGTTAGCACAAAGAAAGTTAAACCGGTGTCGAGCCATCTCGCTCAAAAGAGGGGTTAGCAAACATCACTCCCTTGCCACCAAACTTCCCATGTCCCATGGGAGGAGTACGAGCACCACGAGGGGGAAAACGTGGTCCGTAGTTCCTCTGGAACCCAAAGCTGCGACCATCTCCCCTAAACCCATACTGAGGACGAGTAGGAGGACGTCCAGCAAAACCACCACGAGCCCGGCCAAACCTCTCACCAGCCCCGCACACCATCATCTCTCCCGACAAACCTCTCACCGCCACCACCTCTCCGTGGGAACCTGCCAACACTCCTCACACTTCCCACACCCCGTGGAAGTGGCACTCTAGGCTCAGGAATACCGCGAGGCCGGCGATACCGTCCCGGTTTGCTTGCTCCCCTAGCAAGCCTCTCATCCCTCTTCCTCTTGTAGCAAAACTCTGCAAGATGCCTCTCCTTGCCACAATACTCACACCTGAAGGGGATGGGTTTTGGTTTTGGCTCTGGCTTCTCTCTAGGCTTCTCACCTTTCTCACCCACAAACTTCACTGGTTTCTGGAAATCATTTGTCTTAGCTGGGAATTTGGGTGGATCTTGGGTTGTGTCAAGCTTGTTGCAAAGGTGGTTGGGTTTTGGTGTGAAAGAGTTCTTGGGTGCTTTTGGGAGTGGGACTTGGATCTCTCCGATCACCTCAAACTCGGGGTTAGACTCAACACACTTTTCGTACACACTCTCCCCACTGTTCTCTCCCACTTTCTCACCCAACTTCTCAAACCCCAAACCACAACCATCAGCTCTCTTGAACTCCTCAATCATGATTTTCAATTGAGGTTCCTGCCCAGACAACCAACCCAACACCTTTCTCAAATAGTCATTCTCCTCATAGATGACATCCAAACGGGAAGTAAGTTCAAGGTTACGCAAAGTGACTTCATCACAGCTAGAACATGCATTTGCAACAGGAGATTTCAAAGATGCTTCCAAAGAACTAATGGTAGAACGAGCATCGACAAGCTTAGCATGCATAGTAGGACATGATTTGCAAGCACCAAGCAAAGTAGGTCTAGCCTTAAGCTCATCATGTTCAGTCCTAAGAGCATCTAGTTGAGCCAAAATAGAAGCATTCTTCTCGTTAAGCATTTTGATCTCATTCAACCAAGCATCACATTCAACACATTCAACATCATCAGGAGTAGTAGGAGCAAGTTTCAAAGAGTCATTCTCAAGTTTCAATTCAAGCAATTTTGACTCTAACTCTCCTACTTTCTCGCTAGCATTCTCAAGCTGAGCCCTAAGATCTTTCCTCATCTTTTTGGCATCTCTCAAGCACACTATCACGGTTATCAAGCAAACCATTCAACCTAGCAATCTCGCAAGCAAAGAGTCGGGGTCACGGTTTACCTCATCCTCCGAGTCGGAGTCGCCGTCTTCCTTCACACTCTTCTTGCCGCTTGAGCTATGAGCCATGCCACAAAAGCCCTCAAGCGCCACACGGCTCGGCCCGCCGAGGTTCCGGCTTGCACTCTTCTTGCCACCGCGCCTCCCGGCGTCTTCATCTTCGCCGCTTGAGCTTGACTGCTTCTCGCTTGAGCTTGAGTCGACGTCGCTCGCACCGGCCACCATCGCTCTTGCCTTGTTCTTCTTGTAGGTGCTCTTGCTCGGTCGCCGCTTGTCCTTGTCCTTGCTCTTGGACTTGTTGAAGTGCTTGCCCTTGGAGGAGTACTTGTCTTCACGCCTCGGGTGCGCCTTGTACTCGTTCACCTTGTACTTGTTCTCCTCCGCTTCCGGCACTCGGCGATGAAGTGGCCACGCTTGCCACACTTGTAGCAAGTCCCTGAGCTCCGCCTTGCGTTCCTCCGACTCTCGTGTAGTCGTTCAAATCTTCTTGAGAGCAAGGCCGCCTCCTCCTCGCCCGGCACATCAAACTCCTCATCCGGAATGGACATAAGAGAGGACAAAGAAAACCGTCGACGGGAAGGGTTAGATTTGCCCTTTGATCCTCCCACAAGAGCAAGACTATGGTCGGTCGAGCCCTCATGCTTGGATAGCATCTTCCCGTCAACCTCAGCCGACTTGAGCTTAGAAAAGAGGTCATCCAACTCAATAGTCAAATAATTCCCGCACTCCTTGATGGCCTCAACCTTAGCACCCCAAACATTTGGATCCAAGACATGCAAGAGCTTCAAAGCCTGATCATGCTCGGAGTACGGAAAATCCTCAACATTAGCCTTCATGTTGTTCACGATGGCGATGAACCTCTGAAACATCGCATCAATGTCCTCACCGGGAAGTGGAGAAAAATTCTCATATTGCATCCGGTAAGAGACAAAAAGGCGAGCCTTCACATGGTTATCACCACCGTGAGCAACCAACAACTTATCCCAAATTTGCCAAGCAAGATCCAAATGGCGAACACGATCAAACTCGGATCACACAAGCTCCGGCACAAGTGATCAACGGCTTTTGCATTAGCCTCATACTTGGCCTTGGCATCGGCATCGGTCACCATAAGAGTATGGATGTTGACCGGAATAGCATATGTCTTGTCAAGCACAATAAACTCCAACAGCTTTCCTCGAAGAAAAATCCTCATACGAGCCGCCCACTTGTGGTAACCCTTGCCATCGAAGTGCGGCGGACCGCCCCGCTCAACGTACGCCATCTTAGGATTCGAGACTTGTCAAAGTCGCAAAGAATCCGGCACCAAGCTCTGATACCAATTGAAGGACCGAATTGGCGACCAGAGAGGGGGGGAGTGAATGGGAGCCGATAAAAATTCTTTCTCGGAAGAACTCGGCCTATATCCCAATCGCAACTCCGAGAGTCAGACACGAACAAGCGGAAGCACACACAACCCTCTCTCGATACCTTAGGAACAAGGCTTGAAAGGCTAGGAAGCAAAGCAGAAGCAAGCACGAAAGAACTTGAGCAACAACTAAGAAGGCTGAGACCTACCGGGTCAACCGGCACAAGTGACCGGGTCACCCTCGAGCCCTACGAGCCGCACCGGGTCACCCGGCACAAGTGACCGGGTCAACCTACCCCCCCTCGGGTCACCCGGCACAGGTGACCGGGATCACCCGGGACAAACCCCGTAAAACCGCCCGCGAAATCGCCCCAAACTTTAGATCAAAGGATCTCCCAAACCACTTGGAGTCTTGAGACGAAATTTTGGGGAGATGATAAACACCCCAAGGAGAGGTTATGCCCCAAAAATTATGGTCTCAAACTCCCTACAACTCCCGGAATCGCAAATCCTTGCCAAGAACACAAAGACCTAGGGTTCATCCAAAAGTCAACGAATCGAAGGCCGAATCCGGCGTTTGAGGGGTCAAGATCATCACCAAAGGTGCGCAAGGCATCCATCCATGTTTCCTTTAAAGAAATCCAGGGAGAAACCAACTCAAATTCGCGGAATCACACCGGGAATAAAGGCACGAAAACAAGCACAAAAAGGCACGAAAAACAACCCCGAATCTTCTATACAAACCAGGAAAGATTCACAAGGTCTAGCATGCCGCCCTAGCATCCATCCCTCTCAACAAATCTCTCATGAAGCTCTCATGCTAGCCTAGGGAAAAATGGAAGAAAAATGGCTACGAAAATGAGAAAGAGAAGGGGGGAAATGAAACCCTAAATCGCGGAGTGAGAGAGCCATCAACACACACTCATGGCTTATATATCAGGTCCCGCCGGAGTGGTAAATGACTCGACTACCCCTCACTAAACTACTGGCGATACAACCCACGTAGGGGCGTTTAGGTAATGTTTGTGGGTCTTGCCATCGGACGGCCACGCCTTTGCCGCACCCCGCGTCCTCCCGACGCAAGCCATGCGATCCCGCCACGTGTCCTCCGCCTCGAAGCTTCCCGACACGCCCGGATCCCGTCTCCGTCGTGTTGGGCCCTCGGACTTGGTTTTGAGGCCCAAACCAAGAAACCGTCCGCCGATGGTTTTGTGGGCAAACCACCAAACCCCGCGTGCCCGGTCCGGCCTCCCGCCAAACCACTTGACTTGACCGCCACCGTGCACCGGCTCACTTGTCCATGACTTCGTCTTGCTTGTGTCGCCACCATGTGGCCCGCACCCGGTCCCGCCGTCCACCGGGTCCCTCGAACCGAGCCTACTTGTCTCTCCATCTCCCGGAGGCCCCTCAAGGCTGAAGACCTTTCGCGCCCGTTCTTCACCTGCAACAACACGAACTAGGCCGCAGCCAACACCTGCGCACTAAGCCAAGAGTCAGTCCAACACCCGTTGTCAATCACTCATCACTGAGGAGCGGTCATCCATCGACCACTGGGACGCTCCTGGTCCTCAGTGGGAACCTTGCAAGGAAGACCACGTCGGAGTTCCCGGAGCTAGAAGCAAGATCAAGGAAGGATCCCGGTGGTGATCTTGTGTATGTATCATTGTTATAGTTGAATTATCAAGTTGAATCTTTTCCCAGCGATCAAGTGTTTCCTCGAAGATTTCGTTTTTCGATCGGCTTTGCTTATTCCAATTCTATTCTCGAGATAGATTACATAGGGTGTTCTTGTAGCCGCGGTGGCTAGAGGTACACGCCGGATCTTCCGAAAGAATCTCGACTTGTCTTTTGACTCGCCCTAAACTCCCCGCATGAATAGGGATACGTTGTGACAGAACGGGGGTCTCGAAAGGCGGATGTTTTCGGATTCGGACGGGAAACCACGATTTAAAGAGGCTTTTATTAAGATTCGATTTGCTACTTCTTCTTTTGCTTGGAACTTCAACAAAAGGCTTACCCCGATCCCTCTAGATCGGTTTATCTACCCAATCTTACTTTGTTTTCTCCGGTTTTTAGTAGATTAGATCTGTTTTGTATCTTTACTTAGATGAATTAGGTTCTTTATTGAAGATTGCGATTATTTGGCTTTAATAGATTAAGTCTTGCGTCACACATTTGTTCCACGGATTCGATACCTTGGGTTCACCACTCGAGGGAAGAAGGGTCCCTTGACTACGACGGGAGACTTGTACGCTTGCGAGTCACGAACGAACTTTGATACAAACATTAACCGTCAACAAGCCCCTTTTTTCTGGCGCCGTTGCCGGGGAACAAGTGATCAAGATTTGATTTTTTATTGCTTTTTTTTGTAATTTTCAGTACTGATTTTGTTTTATTTTTGCATCTAATAAATTTGGATCATCCCCAAAATTCATCTAATCTAGTTTGTCTAACTCTAGTCTTTATAGATTTGTTTTGTTTTCTAGTTTTTTCTGCATATTTTGTTTATTGCTAACCCTAACAGGAGATGGACGGCTGCCTCTCCAACAAACCCAATAATTTTGTGGATGATCCAGAAAAACTTTACAGGCTAAGGAGACGCGAAGCACATCAAGCTAAAAAGCTGGATTTTGTAGATTCGGAGTCGGAAGACAAAGGATCGCAGGAATCACCGAAGAATTCACCACCTCAAAGTCCGCGGGAGAACCGACGTCCACCAATGGGTGACCAACCACCGGAAGAACGCAAGATTGGGGAGCTATGCACCCCAGACATCATCGACCTACCAATCTTGAACCTCGACGAGATCGGAAGACCGTTCGAGATCAAGACCTCAACAATCCGCATGGTGCAACACTCACCCTTCACCGGCAAAGAGGATCCGAACCTTCACCTCCAAGCATTCATTCAACTATGTCGACTTTCAACATGGATGGGGTGACTCAAGATCAAATGAGGGCAAGGCTTTTCCCGTTCTCACTACTCGGGAAGGCGTTGCAATGGTTCCACTCTCAACCGGCGGAGACGGTGCAAAATTGGAACACGTTGATGAAGGCTTTCATGAAGGAATACTACTCACCGGGTAAAACTCAAAGCTTGCGTAATAAGATTGCCACCTTCGTTCAATATCCTACAGAAACTATCTCGGAGGCATTCGAGCGCTTCAACGAGTACACCCGGGCGGTTCCACATCACAAGTTCCCGAAAGAAGACCTCGTGCAAAAGTTCTATCAAGGACTCACCATGGCGTCAAGGACGATCATCGATGCATCGGCGGGAGGATCTATCATCGAGCCGACACCGACGGAAGCTTTCACGCTATTCAAGAAGGTCGCGGATAATGACACGTGGGCGTCATCCGGCGCCTACACCCGGCTCAACCTATGGGGAACGTCAAAGGAGTCTTGCAAGTGGAGAAGGAAGACATACTTGAGGGCAAGATCGACTCGCTCATGAGGAGGTTGGAGAAGATGGAGATAGAAAAGAAAGAGGCTCAAGACTTGAAGGCCGCCGAAGCAAGGTCCACATGCGAAGAATGTGGAGAGTATGGCCATGTCCGCAAAGATTGTCCGGAGGAAGCCAAAGTGCTCGACTACATGAGGAAGGGAGAATTGCCGAACTTCCGCTACGGCAAGGTAGGCCTCAATTTAATGCAAGCTCATCTATTCCTAACGCGGCTCCACTTCGGATACAATTGAAGGAGTTCATGGATGAGCAAGCTAAGATCAACAAGGACACCGTCACCAAGTTCAAGACCATAGACAAGGTGTTGGAGAACATCGATAGCAAAGTGACGGAGGTCGGAAGTTCCAATCATCAAGTGCTCAACATGATGAAGATGCTCGAGACGCAAGTTGGACAACTTGCGGGGCGCCTCACTAATGATGAAGGGAAGCTTCCGGGGCAACCCAAATGTCCCGAATCGGCGAAGGCCATTCAAACGCGTTCGGGGAAGGAGACCGAAGATCCGGAACGTACCGCGGGAGCAAGGAAGCTGAAACCGTCCACCGAGGTGGAAGGAGCTGCTAAAGAGAAGGTTACGGGGATCGTCACCGAGGAACCCGAATTCGAGATGCCGGAAGATGACACGAGGATACCGCAACTCAAGCCACGCTACTTCCGAGGTAAACTTGACAACCACTTTGAGAAGTTTGTGGAAGTTGTGCGTAGACTTAGCATCAACATGCCGTTACTAGATGCCCTACAAGTACCTACATATTCTCGTTACTTTAAAGACATACTTGCAAATAAATATGAGATAGCAACACTCGGGGTAGATCATGACAAGATGTCAGAGGAGTGTAGTGCAGCTATTGCTTATGGGCTAGAGAAGCAAAAAGACCCCGGATGCCCTACAATTCCATGTTCAGTTGGTTCTTTCAACTTCGAGAAGGCGTTATGCGACCTTGGAGCTAGTGTGAGTGTCATGCCGAGGGATGTGTTCGAGAAGTTACGCCTACCGATGGAGCCTACGGGAATATGTTTGGAGTTGGGCGACAACTCCATTCGCTATCCCTTGGGCATTGCTGAAGATGTACCCGTGAAGATTGGACACCACTTCATCCCCGTCGACTTCGTTGTGCTCGAGATGGGAGAGAGGGAGAAGCCGCCGCTCATCCTAGGGAGGCCGTTCCTCAAGACCGTGGGAGCTACTATTGATGTTGGCAAGGGGGAGATCATGTTCGATATCAACGGAGAAAGGAGTTCCTTCAAGTTCCGTCCAAGGATTGAGGCATGCAACATGATTGGAGTGAAGGTAGAACCAAAACAAACGGAGGGGCTGAAAAAGAAGAAGGAGCCGAAAAAAGTGAACGTAACGAAAATTAAAGAAGGTGTTGCATCCGTCAAGACGAAGGAAGAGAAGCCGCCTGTGAAGACCAAAAAAATGACTAAGCCGCCCAAGCCAAAAGACAAGCCCGCGCCCAAGATGGTGCGGAAGTGGGTACCCAAGATTGCAATGCCCGCAAAGAGCGTTGATCCGGAGTAATCAAGTGAAGAAGTCTAGCTATAGACTATAAACGAAGCGCTAGGCGGGAGGCAACCCGTTTCGTCAAGTCGAGTCAAGAATAAGCTACCGGGAGGACAACCCGATTCCAGGTTTTTCGAGTATTTTTAATAATTTAGTTTTTGAGTTTTACTATGCAAAGACATTAGACTTAGAAGTGGTTGAACAATATTAGAGACATAATTCTTGATTGAATGTTTGCTTTATCATAAACCCTTTGCATGAACCCTCCTATGTGCTTGTTTGATTCTTTTCTTTTCGAGAAACCCCTCAACCAAATAATTTCAGAACCTTAACTCAACCTTTCACCCTCATTATGGTGCTGAGGTTGACTTATTTTTCATGCTAAAACCACACGAGTAGAGCCACGATTTATGTTTAAGTGTTAATAAAATTCAGCACGTGGTAGTACTCGCGTGAACCTAGAAATCAGCTTTTGGTTGGTTTTTAAAAAAATTTTTATCCTTGGTTTCTCTAGGATTAGAATTTTTCTAAGCCTATTCTAATTTTGTTTTGTTCAAAATCTTTCTTATTTAGCCAAAATTAGAACCTAAACCTATGCCCCCATGATCAAGCCGGGAAAACGTTCGCTCTCAACCGATGGAAGCAGACTTTACCGGTAAGACCAAAATCGACGTAGTCGAAAAATATTTTCGACTTACATTTGTTTTTAATGGTTTAAAAACTTCTCTAAAATTATGCCCAAGCTCTTGCATGGCTCTGAAAAATATTTTAAAATTCGAATTAGAGGAGTGCTTAACCTTAAACACACCTAAATGGAGGCAATCAAGTTTGAATTAATCATGCATGCACCATTGGATTCCCTTTTATCAACTTTCACCAATTCCACATGCAAAGGACAAGCATGGTGGGCAGCAAGCATCAACTTTGCAGGATTTCAATGGTGGCATGTGAAGCAAGTGGAGCTAGGGAGCATGGACATGACCCAAAGCATGGAGCATCAAGTGGGAGGACCAATAATTCAAGAAAAGGAGTGGACGAGAGCGTTTGGGCGGTGCAACTCGTGGAGCATGCGGGCAGGAAAGTTGCAGAGGCGAAATGATCGTGCTGGGAGAAAGACGCGCCGAGGAGGAGCCGGAGCACCCCTGGGCCGGCCGGCCTAGGCCGGCCGGCCTGCCCTATAAATGGCGCCCCCCGGCGCCCGTCTTCTGCAGGCAAGCTTTCCTCTCCTTCCCTTGTTTGTGTGTTCAAGTTTGTGTGCTCAGAACCTCCGTAGACTTAGCCAACCACCCCAAGCTTGAGAGCTCAAGAAAAAATCCACCTCCTTAATCCACTCAAAGTCCACATCCGAAGCAAAGAGTTTAAGTGCCTAGTTTACCGGTGCAACCCGGATTTTTAGTTGAAGAAAGAGTGCAGCAAACATGTGGAAGAAGACCACAAGTCTCTTCTCTAAGAAGAAGAGTTCGTCGTCGTCCAAGCCGTCATCAACCACGTCTTCGAGGAGGCACTCGGTTTCCGAGTCTCCCGGAGCATGGAGACGGACACGGCACCACCGAGGAGGAACGACGCTCTCCTCCTTGGTGGTATGAGGGCTGCGAGAAGCACTTCCATGAGGTTCATCGAACCTCGTGGGCACACGGAGGAGCAGCCCGCGCCACCACGACGATCGACTCGCTCAACCGCACCACCTCCTTACACCCCGACACAATCTTCGTACGGCTTCATCATCTTGTCGGCGGAGGAGGAGGATAGGCTCGCCAATCTTGAGAAGAGGCTTGTGCCAAACGTCGAGCTCGACGACCAAGCACTCCACACCTTGGGTTTTCGCACCGACATATACTACATGTTGGGGCACCTCGGGTGGGTTCAATTCTCCGACGGAATATCGGTGGACACCCACTTGGGTTACACCTTGGAAATTTTAATGACTATTGCACCCATCGTTGATGATGATGGGGTGCAAAGCTTGTCATTCCGTTTGGAGGGAATCCAACAAGTGGTTCCCTACGAGCACGTAAGGGAGCTGCTTGGATTCCACAAGGGCGCTCCGGAGAAAGTTGACGTGTCTCCCGGCATGTTGGCGGAATTTTGGGGCATGATCTCCGGAGATGCCCATCAACAACGCAAAAGCATCCGCAACCCCATTATCCGGATATTTCACTCTTGGATGTGCAAGAGGGTATTGGGGAGGATGAGGGAAACAAAGGTGACCGACACGGAATTGAATTGGCTATACTCGGCTTTAATTGCCAGGCAGCCAATTGACCCCTCTTACCTCATGATCAACCGTTGGTGTTGTGAAGCAACATCGGGGGCTGGTGATATTGGTTCGGGGTGTTACCTCTCCATGTTGGCCTTCTCCTTGCGACCGGGGATCGCAAGAAACCCCGCTCACCTTTTGCGTGGTACCTCTCTCGGTTTTGAGTACTTGCGGCAAGGTAAGTACATTAGTGGAGATGAGAGAAGAGGTTATCGATTGGCCATTGTGAACCTCCCCCTTCCGGAGGAGAGGCTTAGGCTTTTCACCGAAGGAAGGGAAGATTGGTTGGAAGAGGGACTACTTGTCCCTGCAAGGAAGAACAAAAGAGGAAGAATCGTAGAGGAGGGAACATCCTCCGCACAAGCGAGTGGAGCACAACCCAATGTGCAACCATTCGGCGGAGTTCCTCCTCCGCCAAGTTATTACGGAGGGTCTCAACAACAAGCATGGGGGGGGTGGTGCACCGGTACCCCCACAAAATTATGTTGTGCCCAACGCTAACTTCGCGGAGTCCTACGCTCATCATCCCCAACCACAACAAAGCATGGCTATTATTGGAGGATATGCTGCAAGAAATGCTCAAAATATCGCAGTCATCCAATCCAACGCAGCTCAACTCGGTGAAGGCAACGCAAATATTGCCTTTGAACTTGGACGCCTTCACCTTGTGGAGCCAAATCAATTTGACGGAGGAAGCGTTCATTCATATTATGAGCAAGGGTATTATTATCAAGACTACCAACATCAACCACCGGCGGAGGACTAGAAGATTTAGGAACTTTAGTTTTCTTTTCTTTTCTTTTTCTCTCGTAATTTTCAGCTTTTGCTTATGTGTGTTTGCGTAGTATTTTTCTGTTTTTATTTAAATTTCAGCAAGCATGTTTGTTTATTTTCAGTGTGTATTTCAACTTGATATCACCATTAATAAAGTCACCACCTTGATTATATCATTGGAAAAGTTACAAAATTCGTGCCATGATGATATATGATTAAAATTGCAGCTTTGTTCATCTTTGTAGTCGATTTATGCATGTTTAAGCTAGTGCTCTCTTAAAAATACAGATCTGAATTTATTTAAATACTAGCTTAATTTTCAGCGGAGGTTATGATTAAAATAAAGACCCATAGTGTTTTATGTGCTCTCAAGTTATGAATAGATTGAAGATGTCTTTTATGCTCAAAAATATTGCTAACCTTGTCACAAATATCGCTTGTGTGTTGCTCAACCTATCCAAAGCCTAATATATATTTGAGTGCATAAACCTTAGTGTACAAGATTTATTTTTGAGTGAGTTATTGAAGGCCATGATTTCTCTGGCCCGAGACTAAGAAGCTGGTCATTCCGCTTTTGCGTATCTATCTTTTTGCTAGCCTTTTATCCGTGCATTGTGTATCCCCGCATCGGTGATTTCACAAACTTCGCCGGATATCCACCCTTAAACCAAATATCATCTTTTTGTGATTACCTCCTTGACCACAACCTATCGTTGAGAATGGACCATCAATTCAAGGAAGATCGCAAGACGGTGCCAACGTTGAAGATTTCAAGTATCTCTCCAAGGAAAAATATTTTCGGTACCTACCTTATTTTTCGCCTCTTTGCTCGAGGACGAGCAACGTCTAAGCATGGGGGAGGAGGTAGGTACGGTGCAGTTTTAGAGTTCAAAAGGGAGTATTTTAAAAAATATATATAATGATGAAAGAAAAAAATTCGGCGATGTACGTGACTTCCAAGGTGAAGAAAGAAAAAATATATATATATAAGAAAGAAAGAAAGAAAGAAAGAAAAGAATGAGAAATATAAGAAAGAGAAAAAAAATATATTTGTGCGTAAAGTGAACTCCCCGGTTCTCTAAGAGTGCATTCAAGGCTTCAAGATAAAAAGATCCATTCTCAATTTTCCAACCATGTGCAATCCGATAACGAGGACTTTCTTTGTGCTTCGGGATCACTCTTTGCCATTTGCACATGTCCACTCATCTAAAGTGTGTGTATTTTTCTCTTTCCCCTCCTTGATTTAACATTATTTTCCAATGACCTTTTTGACGAGTCTCGGTAAGACCTTGAGAAGCTTGTCTTGTTTTGACAACACCTCATTTATAAATTCTTGTTAGGACTAAACTTTCCCAAAGCTCCATATAAAGCCTACCACATATATATGAGAGGGAAAGGAGTAGAATATATAGGCTTGAGAGACAAGTGAGATGAGAGTTTATGAGCAATACACGAGATGATTTAAATTTGTGAATTTGGTTTAGCTTTTCTTTATCTCGTTCTTCATTTCAAAAATTCTGAGATCTATTTAAAACTTTGTGAGCATGTTAATACTTGTGGGATAAGCTTAATAAGAATCTACCCTCCGTAGAGATGAAGGCTAGTGCATTATGGAACTTTAATGAATTAAAATTTTGAGAGCATTATGTTTTCTCATGTATGATCAAATGCAAAGTTTAAACATTGTTTAGCAATGATGATATCCATCGAAGGCTTACTCGAGGACGAGCAAGGTTTAAGCATGGGGGAGATGTTGACGGTGAAAATCCGTCAACCTAGCCATGAGTTTACCTTCGGTGTTGGCATGAGTTTTATACTTTATCCATTGGTACTAACCCCCGTGGTATAACAAGTTCACGTGTGCATGTCGTTTTTGGAGTTTAATGTTTATGCGGGGATTTAGTGTTGAATGCAAGACTTTCGGGATAAGTTCATCAAGCACCTCATGACAAGACCTTGAAGCCCCGAACAAGTCATGCAATGAAGCAAACATAACTCCAAGAAGCCGGGGACTTGATCCGAGAAGACGACATACTCCGGGGACCCGACCGGAAAAGTGCTTCGAATCTTCCAAGACAAGGAGTTGAGTCCAATTCGGAGAGAAACCGACGACATGGACCCGTATGCGAAGGGGGAAACATCCGGAAGCAAGGGAACCGACCTCGGGCAAAGGAGCCGCGGGGGCCGGGCCTAAATGGGCCCGGTGCCGGCCGGCCCGGTCCGGTCGGCCCGAGCCCATTTAGGGCCCAAACGCGTCGTCCTTTGCCCTAGCCGCCAATCGGGCTATTTATAGTCCCCTGACCGAGAGCCACGCAGAGAGGATTTCGTCTTCGGCCGCCGAGAAGCAGAGAAGAGAGGGACACCATCTAGGAGAGGAGAGGGTCGAGCTAGTTGACTAGGGTTTCCCTAGCCGACGTGGGAACCTTGCAAGGAAGACCACGTCGGAGTTCCCGAGCTAGAAGCAAGATCAAGGAAGGATCCCGGTGGTGATCTTGTGTATGTATCATTGTTATAGTTGAATTATCAAGTTGAATCTTTTCCCAGCGATCAAGTGTTTCCTCGAAGATTTCGTTTTTCGATCGGCTTTGCTTATTCCAATTCTATTCTCGAGATAGATTACATAGGGTGTTCTTGTAGCCGCGGTGGCTAGAGGTACACGCCGGATCTTCCGAAAGAATCTCGACTTGTCTTTTGACTCGCCCTAAACTCCCCGCATGAATAGGGATACGTTGTGACGAACGGGGGTCTCGAAAGGCGGATGTTTTCGGATTCGGACGGGAAACCACGATTTAAAGAGGCTTTTATTAAGATTCGATTTGCTACTTCTTCTTTTGCTTGGAACTTCAACAAAAGGCTTACCCCGATCCCTCTAGATCGGTTTATCTACCCAATCTTACTTTGTTTTCTCCGGTTTTTAGTAGATTAGATCTGTTTTGTATCTTTACTTAGATGAATTAGGTTCTTTATTGAAGATTGCAGTTATTTGGCTTTAATAGATTAAGTCTTGCATCACACATTTGTTCCACGGATTCGATACCTTGGGTTCACCACTCGAGGGAAGAAGGGTCCCTTGACTACGACGGGAGACTTGTACGCTTGCGAGTCACGAACGAACTTTGATACAAACATTAACCGTCAACACAAGTCTCATCAGTCCAGCCTCTGACAAAAGGAAAGCTCCATCTCTGATTGCTCCTTCAACTGCCAAGAAGAAAAGAACAAGCAAAAAACTACTCATTCAGGTCAGAACCCTTTCCTTCCTGAACATAAAGCCACTCTTCATCCTAATCATCTTTATTTTGTGTGATTTCGGACCAGAACTCAGCAACCATTGGTCATTACAAATTCTGCCAATGCTTCATCTACTGGTAAAAATTTTCACCATCTTATTTTTTCTAATCATTTTCTCTTCATTGGCACTTATCCCCTACTTGTTAGTTGCAGAGGAAACTTTGGTGAGCCAAACTGTGGGGAGTTCTTCTCCTCAGCATGATTCAAATCCAACCTCACCAAGGATCCAACCATCTTCTCCTCAACCAGAAGCCTCAGCCTCACAAAGGATTCATCCAGCTTCTCCTCAGCCAGAAGCCTCAGCCTCACCAAGGACTCATCTAGCTTCTCCTCAACCAGACATCCAAGAGCCCTTCCTCAAGCCTGAAAAACTTCCTTCCCCAACTCGGGAAGCCAGAAATGATGTAAGCATGAACACCCATCCTTCTATTTTTCATTCGATAGATCACCATTAATTCGTCAAGAACCTCTTTTCAGGAGGAAACTGTGTCATCACCAAGTTATTCCTTTGCTGTGGATGACTTGGTTGCCAGAAAAGGAGATGAAGCATCTTCTAGCCAGGCTTTATCAGAGGAAAATCAAGCAAAGCTGAAGGAAATCTTCTCCCTGCTGCAAAGAGATGTTCAAGACCAAGTCAGGGACGCTGATCTTCTAAGAGAAGCACTTGAACTTATCGATCAAGATCTTCCTGTTGATATCAAGGCTTCCCTAGAACCTGTTTCCAAACTGGATGATCACTTTGTAGCAGTAAAACAGGCTTTGAAGAACCTATCCTCCCAACCAGCTCTGGAACAAAAGAAAGCTGCAAACAAGCAATCTATGAAAGATTTGCATATCCAAATGCAGAATCATAAGGAATTGCTAACCAAATTGCAGCCTGCACTTGAGCTGAAGAAAGCCAGAAAAGCTGCATTAGAGGCCGAGCTGAGAACCCAGACAACTGTGTCGGTGTTTTAGACCGGCAACCTACTAAGGGGAGTACCCGAAGTAGATGAATGTGGCCTCGCCGAGATCGGTAACTCGAAGGAAGAGACACGTGGCACACAATTTAGATAGGTTCGGGCCGCGAGGTGCGTAATACCCTACGTCCTGTATGCTGCGTAGCTCTGGATTGATTGGGCACGATTACAAGATGGTGCAATAGTGCGCCGTGGGTTGTATGAGATGAGATTGGATGCTAGAGATCGGTCCCTGCCTCGCCTTATATAGTCTGGGAGGCAGGGTTACAAGTCGGAGTAGGGAGAGAGGACTAGTCGAGTACGTCTAGGAGTCCTCCATACAGTGCGAAACATGTACGCCCCCTAACCGAGTACTACTCCCCGTGTAGTCCTTGTGCTCCACGCCTTCAGGTGCCGTGCAGCGCAAGCTAGGTAGTCCCAGGGGCCCACCGAGTAGTCGGTCCTGGTACCCACCGAGGTAGTGGGCCCAGGGAGGTCCATACGACAAGCCCCCGAGTACTTTGTAGTCGAGAAGGATAGCTTCAAGTAGTCTTGACGGCCTTAACGAGTAGTCCTCAAGCGTCCCTGAGTGCTACAGGTCAAAAGTCCTCAAGAGTAGTCGAAGCATCCCGAGGCTGGAACGTACTCCAGCTGATGTTTGAGCAATCCTGAAGTCTTCTCGAGTAGTCCCAAGCGTCCTCGAGTACTGCCTTCGAAGGTCTTCAAAAATGCATGTCTTGTCTTGAAGCCGGAGCTGATATGGTGGTGCGATTGCAAAATCGCACTCCATATGGAGTAGCCCCCGAGCCTTAGGTTGAGCCGCAGGCTCTGGCTGAGGGTCCATCTGAAGTCTTGGAAAGAAAATCCCGAAAAATCCGGAGAGAAAAAACCGAAGGACACGTGGCACGGAGCCCCCGAGCCTTGAGTCGAGTACTTCCTCTCGAATTGAAGGGTCATATTGAAGAATGTGTCCTGAGATGCTCTTGAGACTAGCCGCTTCCCAGGTAGTCGAGTAGAAGTAGCCGAGCCCCCGAGGTGAGGCGCGTCGACTAGTAGAATACGAAGGGTCACGCAAAGCCGCTGAGTCAGCCGCGCGTGGACTTATCCAGCCGCCCGTTGCGGAGCCGGTTTGACTTATAAATAGAAGCCGAAACCCTTAGGGTTTTTCACCCATTCGAGCTGCAGTCATTTTGATTCCATCTGAAGTAGATCCACTCCCAGCGCTTGCTGCCGCCGTAGTAGATTCAAGTGCGCCGCCACCCAAAGCTTTTAGGGTAGCCCCCGAGCGGATGCGCGTGAAGACGCCCTGCACTTGGAGGATGAAGCCGTCACCATCCAAGACGTCGAAGGCCGCCGGGAAGAAGAGGGGCCGCGAAGAGGCAGCCGCGGCCGCCACCGGAGTTGCGCCGCCCATGTCTCCACCGCGGGCTGATCCAAGCCGCGAGTGGAAGAAGTCCAAGGTGAAGACGGAAGATCTGTTGACTCTCCTGAACAGTGGGTTCATCCGGGAGAAGGAGGTCGACATGTGGAGGTCCGCTGCTGGAGATCCATATCCGATGGAGAAGGCTGAAGACGAGATCCCCATGTTCGCGCGGTTCGTGGAGCGCGGGCTTGCGCTCCCGGCCAGCGATTTCTTCAAAGGGCTGCTCGGGTACTATGGGATCGAGTACCTGAATCTGAACCCCAACGGCATCTTCCACACCGCGGTCTTCGTGCATTTCTGCGAAGCCTTCCTCAGGATCAAGCCGCATTGGATCCTTTTCCGGAAGTTCTTCCGCGTCAAGCCGCAGCCAAGTGCTACCAACCCAAGGGTAGTCGGAGGGGCCGGCATCCAGTTGAGAGAAGACGCCGCGGAGCAGTACTTGGCGTACAAGCTTGTTGACTCCAACACCGACTGGAAGACGAGGTGGTTCTACATCACGAACCACCACCCCGGCCTGCCGAAGCCGAGCGGACGGTAGCCCAGGCACCGCGAATGGTGGAACACGGAGCCCGCCATGCAAGAGGGGATCCAGCTTCCCGAGCTGCTTGCACGCATCAAGGTGCTCAGGGAGGCGGGACTGAGGGCCGAACACGTGGCCTTCAGTTTCATGAAGCGGAGGGTGCAGCCGTTGATGGCTCGAGACACCTTAGGCTTCGAGTACACCGGCGACGACGACACGTCGAGGATGCCGGAGGCGAGGCTGGACGACAGAGACATCGTCGAGAGGTTGTCGCGGATCTTCAAAGATATGCCGCCGTACACGGCGTGCCCTGTCCAAGAGTACTCCGCCGCGCGCCCGCCCAAGGAGGTGAGTAGTCGTGCTCCTCTTAGTCGAATAGTCATTACTTGGTGTAGACGTATTGACGTCTTCGTGTCGTGCAGGATGACTTGAAGAAGTTCATCTCCGAGCCGCAACCGCCTCCGAGCGGGATCGAGATCCCGAGGGAAGGGAAGGCGAAGGAGCGGCGAGAAGTCGGTGAAGGCAATGACACCGTCGTCGTGGAGGACACCACCGACGACGACGACGATGACGACGACGAGACGTTGCAGGACCGCTTCCAGCTGCGGTCGAGGTTTAGCCGCCCGGGCTTGCCTCATGTTCCTCTGGTGCAAGACCCCACGACTAGCCTGGAGGCTAGCCTGGCTGCGCCGCCACGGAGGCCGCGCAACCCCGCCAGGAAGCAGGTGGCAAAGAAGCTCAAGGTCTCGGAGACCACGCCTCAGGAGGTAAAATGCCTTGACCAGAGTAGTCGAGTACTCGCCGTACGAGTATGGTTGCTGATGAGTAGTCTGCCTTGTATGCAGGAGGTGCCGCCGACGGAGCCCGTCGAAGAGGGCGACGAAGGCGTGTGGGACACAGTGGGGGAGCCAGCCGGAAGTCGTAGTCCAGCCCCCACTGTTGAGGAGATCTTGGCGCAGCTGGAGCGCCAGCCCCCTGCTCCACAGGGGAGCACGGAACCCGTAGCTGCCGCCGTTGAAGAGGTGGTGGCTTCAGGAGAGCACTGCGCCGGCCGCCGCTGCTGTGGAGGAAGCGGTAGCCGTGGGAGCGTCGGAGGAGGCGCCCGCCGAGGGTGGACTGGTCGACATCGCCAGCATCCTCGGTGCTCCGGCCGTAACAATAGTCCGGTCGAACTTGTAAGTACTCCATCTTCCTGAGTAGTACTTGTTGTAGTAGTCGAGGTTGACTGACGACCAATTATGTGTGCTTCTGCAGGAAATCCACGGATCTGTCCTGGGAGGGGGATGAGCCCTCTTCAGCGGTGGCGGGAGAAGTCGCGCCGCCCGCCGAGGAGTCCGCTCCCGCTACCCAGGCGGTGCCCGAGCCACCGACTGCCGAGGCGCCGTTGCGGGGAGGCCGCCGTTGTCGAAGGTGAGTACTCTTCTTGAAGCTACAGAGCTCCTTGGGGAGTAGTCGTAGTCGCTGATGCACTCATCTTCTTTTGGCAGGCGCTGAGGCTGAAGGTAGTGACATCCCTGCGGGGGTGCCGATGCAGAGGTCGACACCAGAGGCCCCGGAGGCCGCGGGAGGAAGTCGTTGAAGTGGCCGCCGTGGCGGCCGGGGGAGATGGGGTCACCACGTCGCCAGAGGTCGCTCTGGAGGTGGCCATCCGCTCCCTGGAGATCCAGGACGCAGAGCCCATCCGCTCTGCGCCGATGACGGAGGCCACCGCGAGTAGTCGCGGCGGAATAGAGCTGCTCGCAGACGATCTTATCAGGCCGGCGACGGTGGCCAAGCATTTGGAGGCGATCCGTCAGGCCGAGCAGTGGATGAAGGTAAGTAGCCGTAGCCTCTGAGTAGCCAATCCTCTATCGTTGAGTACTCGTGTGACTTGAGTTGTCTGTGCAGGACGTTGCGGAGCAGTCCCGCGACAAGTCGAACATGCTACAGGGCTATGGCGATGCGGTGCTCCGAGCCGAGGCGCTAGACAACAACTTGTGAAGTCGCGGAAGCACGCGGCTGCCATGCAGTCGAAGCTCGACGCCGCCTTCGCCAAGTACCACAACGATGTCCAAGAGTTGCAGGCGAAGGGCGACGACTTGGTGTGGAAGAATAAGGGCCTCCGCAACAAGAACAAAGGTACGCCGCTGAACTTGTCGGGTACTTGTTGGAGGTCGAGAAGTCCCTGACCCGCTGTATTGTTGTCGTGTTGCAGAGCTTGAGGGCCGGGTGGAGCACTCGAAGTCCTCGGAGACGAGCATGAAGAACCTCTTCTACCGGGAGCAAGAAGCCCGCCAGGTACTCGAGCTCGACTACAAAGAACTCGCCTTCGAGTGCGAGAAGCACATGGAGCTCCGAATTGCTTCTGACCGCGATCTCGTCAACTGCTACAAATCCTTGCAGAAGTTGAATGAAGACTGCGAGGCATTGCGGGCCCAACTGAAGGAGCTCGAAGAAGCCGCACTGCCAATCGCAAGACTCCTTGTGCCGCACCCGGGCGGCCCCAAGATTGCTCCGCTGGTGGATCGTCTCAAGGAAGCTCCAAGCCGGCTGGCGGCTTATGTGAAGCACATGGCGAGGTCGATCCTAAGGCAAGTCTTGGCCTTCATGAAGTCGTACTTCCCGAAGGCCCCAGTGGAGGTAGTCGCTGGCGGGGTAGCCGCCAACTGCACTGATGAGCAAGATGCGCAGCCGCCGGAGCAGATGGCTCCCATCGCGGAGCAAGTAGCTGAGAAGCTTAACCTCCAGTAGCCCTGTAATACATAGCTAGTAGCCAGGGTTGTACAGAAAACAATTGTAATGAATTGCTTAAGTATCAATGAAAGAAATTTTCCAGCAATGAGTACTTGTAGTCGCGATCTCAGAGTGCGGAGCCCCCATCGTGGAGTGGATGCGAGTAGTCGTACTCAGCTTTAGTGGTCCCATTGTAGGGAGTAGGCAATAAAGCAGTTGATGAACGATCAAACTTTATTACTGAAGAAGTACACCAGGATGGCCAGGGCCGTAGTTACAGAGTAGTCGCTTGGACCCGGGAGCCGCTTACAACTGAGTAGCGCTGGAGCGGGTAGCCGCTTAAAGCAGTAGATCCGTAAGTAGCTGTGTAGGCTGGATCGTAGATCCGTAGGTAGCCGTGCAGGCTGGATCTTGGAGTGTGGTCTCTCAGTAGACCGCTGCTAGAGTCCTTGACGCTCGTCGCAGCCCAGGGTCCGTAGGTAGCCGCACGGGCTGGAGCCTGGAGAGGAGAAGTCCGGAGACTGGAGCCAGGACCCGGAGGCCGCTTACAGCAGGGGGGTGTTGATGTAGTCGTGTAGACTTGAACCCCGGAGTAGTCGTGTAGACTAGGCGTAGAATCGACAGAGCTGGTCGACGTTCCACGAGTTGTTGATGTCTTCGCCTTCAAGTGTTTGGAGGCGGTAGGAGCCCGGCCCGGTCACCTTTGCCACGGTGAAGGAGCCTTCCCAGGGGGAGCTAAGCTTGTGGAGTCCTTCCGTGTTCTGGATACGGCGGAGGAAAAGATCTCCAACGTTGAAGGAGCGTTCCTTGACGTTGCGATCATGGTAGCGTCGGATACCCTCCAGGTACCTTGCTGATTGGACGAGGGCAGCGCAACGAGCTTCTTCGAGGCTGTCGATGTCAACTCGTCTGCTGTCTTCTGAGACGCCTTCGTCGTAGTGCTCCACTGCTGGCGAGTTCCATATGACGTCGGCAGGGAGGATTGCTTCGGAGCCGTAGACCAGGAAGTAAGGGGATTGCCCCGTTGGTTTGGATGGTTGAGTCCGTAGCCCCCAGAGTGCGTTGGGTAGTTCCTTGATCCACTTGCCCCCTTTGGAGTTCGCAGCGTCATGTAGCCGCTTCTTAAGAGCGTCGAGCACCATCCCGTTGGCGCGCTCGACTTGTCCGTGGATGGGCAACTGAGACGTATCGGACGTCGATCCCGTTGTTCTCGCAATACTCCCAGAACTGGTGGTTGTTGAAGTTGGATCCCAGGTCTGTGATGATGCGGTGGGGTAGCCCGTAGCGGTGTACGAGTTCATCCAGGAAGTCGAGTACTCTGTCAGCCTTGGGGCATGTGACTGGCTTGACCTCGATCCACTTGGTGAACTTGTCGATAGCCACTAATACCCTGTTGAATCCTCCTGGCGCAGTTGGCAGTGGCCCAATCATGTCGAGCCCCCAGCAAGCAAAGGGCCAGGTTGGCGGTATGGCGAAGTACTGGCATCCTTGGCACTTTCTGACGAGTTCTTCAGCGTCGCCCAAAGCCGTGGGCCAGTAGAAAGCTCGCCGGAAGGCCTTGCTGACCAGCGTCCGTGAGGACGCGTGGTTGCCGCAGACGCCCTTGTGGATCTCCTCCAAGATGTCCTTGCCTTCTTCACGAGGGACGCACTTCATGAGTACTCCAGAAGACGCGCCCCGCTTGTAAAGCTTGTCTCCGACGAGGACGTAGGACTTGGCGCGGCGGACGAGTTGCTCGGCCGCGTTCTTGTCGGAGGGGACCTTCTGCTCGCTGAGGTAGTCGATGAAGGGTTGCCTCCAGTCCACGTCGATCATCATGACCTCCTGCCCAACTGGTGGATGGGCTGGGACAGTGGTCGGTGGCGCCGGCTCCGAGATGGATGGCGCGTGAAGCTCGTGGACGAAGACACCCGCTGGCACTTGAGCGCGGGTGGATCCAAGCTTCGAGAGGACGTCCACTGCAACATTGTTGTCGCGGACGATGTGATGGAACTCGAGACCATAGAACTTGTTCTCGAGCTTGCGGACTTCTAGGCAGTAGGCGTCCATGTTCTCCTTGTTGCGGTCCCAGGACTTGTTGACTTGGTTGATGACCACTGCGGAGTCGCCGTAGACTAGTAGCCGCTTGATGCCTAGTGAAGCCGCGAGGCGGAGCCCGTGTAGGAGGGCTTCGTACTCGGCTTCGTTGTTTGAGACCTTCCAGAAGATCTGCAGGACGTACTTGAGTTGTTCGCCCGTTGGGGAGATCAGGAGTACCCCTGCACCTGCGCCCTCGAGGTTGAGTGAGCCGTCGAAGTACATCACCCAATGCTCTGGTCGCGCGGTGGGAGTGGGTAGCTGGTTCTCCCGCCACTCCGCCATGAAGTCGACTAGTGCCTGCGACTTGATGGCTGTGCGTGGCTTGAAGTCGATAGTGAGGGCGCCGAGCTCGACAGCCCACTTGGAGATTCTTCCAGTAGCATCTTGGTTCCGCAGGATGTCGCCAAGCGGGTAGTCGGTGACGACGGAGACCGAGTACTCCTGGAAGTAGTGTCGTAGCTTCCGCGAGGTGATGAGTAGTGCGTACAGGAGCTTCGCACAGCCTGATAGCGGGCCTTGGACTCGATAGAACCTCGCTGACGAAGTAGACCGGGCGCCGGGACCGGGTAGGCGTGGCCGTCTTCTTGCCGCTCGACAACGATGGCGATCGACCACGTGAGTAGTCGCAGCGAGGTAGAGCAATAGCTGCTCGCCCTTGTGAGGAGCCGTGAGGATCGGTGGCTTTGATAGGAAGTCCTTGAGCTGGGCAAGGGCTTGATCCGCCTCTGGAGTCCACACAAACTTCTTTTGATGCTTGAGTAGTTTGAAGAAGGGGAGGCCCCGTTCTCCTAGCCTCGAGATGAATCTGTTCAGCGCCGCCATGCACCCCGTCAGCTTCTGGACGTCTTTGATGCTCGTGGGAGCTTTCATGCTGGTGATGGCGGAGATCTTCTCGGGGGTTGGCTTCGATGCCGCGCTGGCTGATGATGAAGCCGAGTAGTTTGCCCGAAGGGACGCCGAAGACGCACTTGTTCGGGTTGAGCTTCCAGCGGTACTCGCGTAGTGATGCGAAGGTCTCTTCAAGGTCGTCGATGAGGGTACTGGAGTCCCTGGTCTTGACAACCACGTCATCCACGTAGGCCTCGACGTTCTTGTTGAGTTGACTCTTGAAGCAGGCCTGGATAGCTCGTTGGTAGGTAGAGCCGGCGTTCTTCAACCCGAAGGACATGGTCGTGTAGCAGTACGCGCCAAACGGGGTGATGAACGCGGTCTTCTCCTGGTCTTCCTCCTTGATTGCGACCTGGTGGTACCCGGAGTAGCAGTCGAGGAAGCAGAGCAGGTCACAGCCTGCCGTGGAGTCGATGACTTGATCAATCCGCAGCAACCCGAAGGGGTCCTTGGGGCAGTGCTTGTTGAGGTCGGTGTAGTCGACGCACATCCTCTACTCGTTCGAGTTCTTCTTGCGGACGAGGACAGGGTTGGCGAGCCACTCAGGATGGAAGACTTCTCTGATGAAGCCAGCTGCGAGTAGCTTGGCGAGTTCCTTCTTGATGGCGTCCCGCCTGTCGTCGGCAAAGCGTCGGAGGTGTTGTCGCTTGGGGGTGGCCTTAGGATCGACGTTGAGGCAGTGCTCAATCAGCTCCCTGGGCACTCCTGGCATGTCCGCTGGCTTCCACGCGAAGATGTCGCGGTTAGCCCGAAGGAAACTGATGAACGCGTCTTCCTATTTGGGGTCGAGGCCAGACCCGATGGTGGTGGTCTTGCTGGGGTCGCCTGTTCCGAGGTCGACCATCTTGACGAGTACCTCCTCAGGTGGCTGAGGCTTGTTGGTGCTGTCAGACTTCTCTGGGATGTCGAGTTCACTTGTAGCAAGCTTCTTCGACGCGGCGTAGACCTCCATCATCGCGTTGGATACTTGGTTTGTAGAGGCGATCTCCACGGCTTCTGTGTCGCAGTCGTGGGAGATCTTCAAGTCCCCTTGGAGGGAGAGTACACCGGCTGGGCTTGGCATTTTGAGTACCAAGTAGGTGTAGTGGGGCACCGCCATGAACTTGGCGATGGCCGGTCTGCCGAGGATGGCGTGGTAAGAGGTCTCGAAGTCCGCGACCTCGAACTTGATGTACTCGATACGGTAGTTGTCCCGAGACGCCCCGAAGGTAACTGGCAGGACCACTGAGCCCAGTGGAATAGCCGCGTTGCTGGGGACGATGCCGTAGAAGGGCGTGTTGCTCTTGGTGAGCATATGAGTGATGTCGAGCTTCATTTTCTTCAAGGTCTTGGTGAAGAGGACAATGAGCCCGCTTCCACCGTCGATGAGCACCTTGTTGAGTTTGGAGCCCGCCACCACTGGCTTCAGGACGAGGGGAAACCGTCCTGGTTCAGAAAAGCTGGTCCATTGATCCGCGCGGGAGAAGGTGATGGGTACCTTCGACCACCTGAGAGGGGTCGGGACCGCTGGCTCGATGGACATGACTTCACGACGGGTAGCCTTCTGCCCCCGCCTGCTGGGCAATCCGCCGAAGAGGACGTTGACGGTCTTGTCTGGCTCCTGGAAGTCGTTGTTGTCGCCATCCTTCTTCTTGCCCTTTTGGTCATGGGGGTGCGGTGGCTCTGGCGTATCCTTGAGTGCATGCCTGAGTTGGTAGCACTGCTCGGTAGTGTGGCTGCCGTTTGGATGCCACGGGCACTTCTCCTTCAGCAGGTCTTTGAAGCCGCCGGAGTTCTTCTTCGAGTTCCCCTTCGCAGGGCGCTGGATAGCCGCGACAGTGTTGTCTGGCTTGCGCTTGTGGTTGGGACCCGAGTAGTAGTAGTAGTAGTTGTTGTTGTTGTTGTTGTTGTTGCGGCCGCCTTGGTTTGCGTTGCTGCTGCCACCGCCCTGGCTCTGCTTGGTCTTGCCACGGATGGCGTCGTACTTGGCATTGGCCTTGTCTTCTTCATCCGCCCAGGATGTGATCATGTCCTTGAGGTGGGGGATGGACCTAGGGCGGCGACGACCGAAGTCTTCAAAGGTGCGACGGTGATAAAGACCGTCTTGGAAGAGGTCGATGACCTCCTTGTCGGTGACATCGACGACAGTAGCGCGCTTGTCGAAGAAACGGCGCATGTACTTGCGGAGGGTCTCGCCTTGTTCCTGCTTGATCATGGCCAGGTCCATGCGAGTACCCGATCGGCCCATGGCGCCCGCGAAGTTGCTTGTGAACTGCTCCTTCAGCTGGTCCCACTTGTCGATCGAGTGTTTGTCCAGCGACTCGAGCCATGTGAGTGGTGCTTGGTCCAGCGAAGGGGAAGTAGAGGCACTTGGTGTCGCCGTTGCCGCCGGCGTTCTCGATGGAGAGGGCGTAGCATCTGAGCCACTGGATGGGATCCTGCTTCGCATCGTACTTGGTGATCCCCAAAGGCTTGAACTTGTCGGGGAGGAGCAAGTTGCGAAGTCGAGGTGAGAAGGCGGGGAAGCCGTCGCCCTCGGCTGCGGTGGTCGACTTCTTCCGCCGCAACTCCTCAATCTTTTGGCGAGCGTCGTACCCGCCATGTGAGGCACCCGAGGTGTGGCTGTTCGCGTGGCCTCGGCCGCCGCGATTACCGCCGCCGCCAGCTCTCCTGTTGGCTCCATGGTTGGAGCTTCCGCCGTCGCTGCCGCCGCCGTCGGGGGTCGTTGCCGCCGCCACCGGCCGGAGCGCGGTGGGGGAACAACTTCTCGGTTGCGTGGTCGTGCTTGTGAAGGTCCGCCGGCGTTGGAGCGACGACGGTTTGGCTCGGCCAGGAGGTCAGCTCGAGTACGGTTAGGACCGTTGTTGGCGCCGCGACTTGTGGCTTCGTTGTCGCGAGGGTCCGGCCGGAGGAGGTTGGTTGACTGTGTTGTCGACCCGCATGAAGTAGGCGTCTTCAGCGAGCTTGGCGATGACCTCTCCAGCGCGTATGCCTTGAGCCTGGCGTGCAATCGCTGTGATCGACATGAGGCATTGCTCAGGGGTGGTGTGTACTCTGCTCTCGACCGCCTCGAGAGCTTCCGCAAGGTTGCGGACGGGGAAGTTGTCGCGGAGGCGCCGGCGACGTTCGCTGCACTTCCGGTTACGCTCACGTCGAGTGTCTCTGTCTGCAGGGTTCTCGTTCGGTGGAGCATCAGCAGAGAGCTCGTCGGAGGAAATGTCTTCCAGGTACTTGTCCTGAGCCGTGCCTGAAGGCCCTGGGGTGTCGCCGGCAGCCATGAAGACTTGGCGATCGGGGGTGCCAAGGCTGGACTCAGAGGGTGCCACCTCAGTTGGTGTGCTTGAGTCAGCCCGGGCTAGCGGTGTTCCCTCCTGGAACGGTAGCGAGTCGATGTAGGCGACGTAGCGTGAGTCTCCCTTTATCAGGTCGGCAGGTTTGCGGTCTGGCCAGTAGACGTATCTTCCGGCCGGCGTGGATGTTATAACCAGCCCGGAGGCTGGCCCTGACAAGGGAAGCTCGGTGGAGTTGTCCTCGGACTCGGGCTCCTCAGGGTCCGATCCGAAGTCGAACTCGTAGTCCGGGTTCGAGTAGAACTCGGAGAGAGGGCTTCATTGAGTACCGAATGCCACCTTTTCGGCTTCTGATCAATCTTCTTCTGTATAATCTTGATCATGATCTTGTTAGAAGCTTCTGCCTGACCATTAGCTTGGGCATAATAAGGAGAAGAATTTAACAATTTGATCCCATACTTTCAGCAAAATCTTTGAACTCTGAAGATGTAAACAGAGTTCCTTGATCGGTTGTAATTGTTTGAGGAATCCCAAACCTGTAAATAATATGCTCTTTGACAAACTCAATCATATTTTCTGATGTCGCTTTTTTCAATGGAATTGGTTCAACCCATTTAGTGAAATAATCTGTTGCTAAAAGCACAAACTTATGCCCCTTGCTAGATGGAGGATTTATTTGGCCAATCAAGTCTATTCCCCATCCTCTGAATGGCCATGGCTTGATAATAGGATTCAAAGTTGATGTTGGAACTCTATGAATATTTCCAAACTTTTGAAAATCTTGACACCCTTTGTAGTATTCAAAGCAATCTTCCAGCATTGTCGGCCAATAACATCCAGTCTTTCTAATGACCCACTTCATTCGGAAAGCCGACTGATGTGCTCCACACAGCCCATCATGCACTTCACTTATCATCCTCTTTGCTTCTTCTTGACCCAGGCATTGTAGCAACACCCCATCAAATGATTTATAATACAAACGTCCATCAAGAAGAACAAACTTTATAGCTTTATACCTGAGTTTCCTAGAGACCTTTCGGGATGGATTCTCCAAATAATCAACAATTTTTTTTCTCCAATCATCTTCTGCTAGATCACTCCCAAAATAATATACATCGATGGCAAACACTTCTTGATTCTCTCTATAACCCGAAGCACTTTGAGCTAACCTGTTTGCCTCTCCATTGTTTTCCCTAGGAATATGTTGCAGAATCACTAACTAAAAACTTTTCAGGATCTCCTTGCACTCCTCGTAGTAATTCCTCAGGATATCATTTCTACATTCATATTTGCCATTCAATTGTTATATAACCAGCTCTGAATCTCCAAAGATCTCAACTGAAATAGCCTTTGCCTCTTTCAAGTATTCAAGCCCTCCGAGCAATGCTTCATACTCAGCTTGATTATTTGTGACATTAGGTTGAATAGGAATAGCAAATTCAAACATCTCTCCCCTGGGTGAAATTAATAAAATTCCTACTCCACCACCTTTGCCACATGAAGATCCATCAAAGAATAAAGCCCAAAGAGTAATCTCAAGTAAATTAATTGATGGATCACGATGTTCAGTAATGAAATCAACAATAATCTGTCCTTTAACAGCTTTTGCCGACTCAAACCTTAATTCAAACTCAGACAAGGCTAAAATCCACTTGCCAATCCTTCCATTCAAAATTGGCATAGACAACATGTGTTTAATTACATCAAATTTTGAATATACAATGCATTCAGCATTCAACAAACAGTGCCGAAACTTTGTACATGAGTAATAAACACACAAGCAGAGCTTCTCTGCAGCCGAATATCTTGTTTCGGGATCAAGCAATTTTCGGCTAAGGTATGCACCTACTCTCTCCTTTCCCTCAAATTCTTGTATGAGGGCCGATCCAATGGTTTGGGTATCGGCCTCCACGTACAACTTAAAAGGCTTGTTCAATTGTGGAGGTACCAAAACTGGTGGTTCCTTCGTGTATTTCTTGATCTCATTGAAAGCCTTCTGTTGTTCGTCACCCCATACAAACTTCTGATCCTTTTTTAGTCTTAACAGTGGAGAAAAAGGCAACACCTTTTGTGAAAAGTTTGAAATGAATCTTCTCACAAAGTTGATTTTGCCGAGCAATGACTATAATTCCTTAAGATTGGTTGGAGGAACAACTTCATCAATAGCTTTCATGCTCTTCTTGCCAACTTCTATTCCTCCTTCATGCACCAAAAATCCCAGGAACTCTCCAGCTGAAACTCCAAAAGCACACTTGTTTGGGTTCATTTTAAGCCCATGTTTTCTAGTGCATTCTAGAGTTTTCCTCACATCATCCAAATGTGATTCATGATCCAATGACTTGATCACGACACCATCAATATATATCTCCACAATTTAGCCGATGAACTCGTGAAAAATATAATTCATGGCTCTTTGATAAGTTGCACTAGCATTTTTCAACCCAAATGTCATGACAATCCACTCAAACAACCCTATATGTCCAGGACATCTGAAGGCTGTCTTTGCTACATCCTCCACTGCCATAAAAATCTGATTGTACCCTGCATTGCCATCCATGAAGCTAATAACTTTATGTCCAGCAGCGGCATCAATCAATAAGTCAGCAACAGGCATTGATATCCATCCATGGGTGTAGCTCTGTTTAGATCTTTAAAGTCTATGCAAACCCTCATTTTTCCATTTTTCTTGTAAAGAGGAACAATATTAGAGATCCACTCTGCATATCTGCATGGCCGAATGAAATTTGCTTCTATTAATCTCTCAACCTCTTTTTTCACGTCGGCCAATACTTCATCCTTGTAGATCTTTCGGGGAGGTTTCTAGTAAGGTCTAAAACCAGGCTTGATCTGCAACCGATGCTCAACAATGCAACGATCCAAACCAGGCATCTCCGAATAATCCCAAGCGAAGCAATCTTTGTACTCTTTTAGTAGCTTAATTAACTCTTTTCTGAAGTTTGAATCCAAATTAGCACTGATGAATGTCGGCCTTGGCTTGTCACCATCTCCAATGTCTATTTCTTTCAATTTGTCGGCCGACATAAATCCACGTCCTAACTTTCCATCAGTTCCATCAATTGGATTCTCCATTAAAAATTACTATAAGAGTCGACTGCTTGAATCGATTGTTGATCACTGTTGACTGGTTCCACAGGACCTTCACCCCAGTCCTTGCCTGAGAAGCAATCTATGCCTTGATACTCCCAGAAGACTGGTTCCACGTTAGCCACGCTTACTAAATCATCCACTTGGACGACTTCTACATCATCATCCACCCATTGAACAAGCTGTTGATGCATAGTAGATGGAATGCAGCAGTTCGCATGGATCCAATCTGTTCCAAGCAGCAAGCTATATGCCCCTTTGCCTTCAATGACAAAGAAGGTCGTAAGCAGAGTCTTAGATCCAATCATCAAATCCACATGCACACAGCCCTTGGTGTCTGAAGGATTTCCAGCAAAATCATTCAGAACTATGCTTGTTGGCGTCAAATCTCCAGGGCCCATGCCAAGCTTTCTGTATGTAGTGTATGACATCACATTGACAGCAGCTCCACCATCAACAAACATTTTGGTCAATGACTTCCCATTGACATATCCTCTTAAGTACAGCGGTCTCATGTGCCGATTCTTGGCTGGCTTAACAAAAGTAGCCTGCTTGGCCAACACTAACTGTGCCATCAGCCCAAATTGCTCGGCCTCATCCATGTCTGGCGACACCTCCTCTTGCACAATCTGATTAGCTGGATCCATGAATTCATTCGGCAAGAAGCATACCATGCACGTAGGAGCCGAACGACTAGACTCATCAAGCTTGTCTTTTGGGCGCCACACTTGTTTCCTCTTCATTCCTGCCTGCTTCAGCTCCTGATTACTCCAGTGTTGAACCCTTCTCTTTTGGCTTCTTCTCAAACCAGGTGGGCACCTGTCCCTTCTGCAAAACATACTCGTGATCTTCCTCTTCTTCATGATCAACCCACCTGTGATTAGCATGCCTTTTCCTCGGTTGATCATCAATTCTATTTATTTTTAGGCACCGACCATCACTAGGATGCACCCTTCCAATTCTTTCATGGATCGATCAGCGATTGGCAATGTCTTGCCTATATTCGGTATACTTGTCGCTGCATTCGGGGCAATTATTTTGCGTGGGAAGTTTCAAACCCTCATTCCAGCAGTGTCTGGAGAAGGCACATCCCCAATGTGCATGCTCTTGCTCTCACATATATTCTTCTTGTTCCTTCCTGCACATCTCTTCTTCATATCTCCGCTTCTCCTCTTCGTATTTACGCTTCTGGTAGCGATCCTTTTCTTGCTGACGCTGCCATTTGTTGAGGAGAATACGCGAAGTCACTCTGGGTTTAGAGGATTCACCCACTTCAATTTGACTTTTCAGAAAGCGGGGCTCTCCCTTGTGGATTTGTTCAAATGTTACTTGTCGAGCGGGATCAACTGAGCCATCTGTGTTTGACAAATCTGGAGTCTTTCTTGAAGCCATAAGCTTGATTGCTCATCAACGACAGTCTGTGCGACAGCTGGCCAAGGTCATCGAACTCCATGCCGAATAGCTTTTCCCGAATAGCTGGCAACATCCCTGCTACAGCCATACCAGCCAATTGATCATCTGGTATGTTCAAAGAGAAGCACATGCTTTTTGTCTCTCTGAACCTCCTGAGGAACTCCATTGGTGTTTCATTGTTCCTCTGCTTCAAGCTAGTCAGATCAATTAGCTTTTTTTCATCACTGCCAATGAAATAATGAGCATGAAACTTCTGCTCCAAATCCTTCCAAGAGCAGATTGAGTGAGCAGGTAGAGAAGTGAACCATGTAAACGCTGGGCCTGTCAATGATAGAGGGAAATATCTAATTCTGAAGGCCTCATTAGCAGAAGCTTCCCCAAGATGCATTATATACCGGGCTATATGTTCCATAGTACTGGTATCATCTTGCCCTGAAAACTTGGTGAACTCCGAGGGAACTTTCACCCTGTTCGGTAATGCCACCCTGTGGTACCATTCCGGAAAGGGAGGTGTGTATATGTGTCCTTGGTTCTTAGGCTTTAGACCAAATTGATTTTGAAGCACATCGGTCATCCTCTTGATTCCTGCCTGCTTCAGCTCCTGATTACTCAAGCGCTGAACCCTTCTCTTTTGGCTTCTTCTCAAACCAGGTGGGCACCGCTGTCCCTTCTACCAAACATACTCGTGATCTTCCTCTTCTTCATGATCAACCCACCTGTGATCAGCATGCCTTTTCCTTAGTTGATCATCAATTCTATTTATTTTTAGGCACCGACCATCACTAGGATGCACCCTTCCAATTCTTTCATGGACCGATCAACGATTGGCAATGTCTTGCCTATATTCGGTATACTTGTCGCTGCATTCGGGGCAATTATTTTGCGCGGGAAGTTTCAAACCCTCATTCCAGCAGTGTCTGAAGAATCCCCAATGTGCACGCTCTTGCTCTCACATATATTCTTCTTGTTCCTTCCTGCACATCTCTTCTTCATATCTCTGCTTCTCCTCTTCGTATTTACGCTTCTGGTAGCGCTCCTTTTCTTGCTGACGCTGCCATTTGTTGAGGAGAATACGCGAAGTCACTCTGGGTTTAGAGGATTCACCCACTTCAATTTGACTTTTCAGAAAGCGGGGCTCTCCCTTGTGGATTTGTTCAAATGTTACTTGTCGAGCGGGATCAACTGAGCCATCCTGCTTCGCCTTTGTTGAAGTCAAAACTTTCACTTTTCCTTTCTCTTCAACAGCATTCACCATGTTGATTGGGAACCCAATCATGTTCTGAGGAAAAGGATTACCATCCAATTTCATCTTATTATCAAACTTCAGATGACCTTCTTGGATAGCTTTTTGAATTCTCATCCTAAAGACCCTGCACTCATTGATGGAGTGAGAATTTCTGTCGTGAAATCCATAGTACCTCTTTTCTTTCACTCCATCAGGCCGAAGCATAGAATGCCCTTCTGGCAACTTGATTCGGCCTTCTTTCACGAGGAATTCAAAAAGCTTATCTGCCTTGGTAACATCAAAATCATAGGTGCCTTTAGCTTGCTTTATCCACCTCTGATTTACTGTCAATGGCTCTTTGCCCCACATTATTTCCGTTGTAGCTATTCCTCTTCATCATCATATTCCTCTCCCTGATCTGCCCTTTTGAGGAATTGATTATAGATGTCAGCTATGTCACTGTGTTTGACAAATCTGGAGTCTTTCTTGAAGCCATAAGCTTGATTGCTCATCAACGACAGTCTGTGCGATAGTTGGCCAAGGTCATCGAACTCCATGCCGAATAGCTTTTCCCGAATAGCTGGCAACATCCCTGCTATAGCCATACCAGCCAATTGATCATCTGGTATGTTCAAAGAGAAGCACATGCTTTTTGTCTCTCTGAACCTCCTGAGGAACTCCATTGGTGTTTCATTGTTCCACTACCTCAAGGTAGTCAGATCAATTAGCTTTTTCTCATTATTGCCAATGAAATAATGAGCATGAAACTTCTGCTCCAAATCCTTCCAAGAGCAGATTGAGTGAGCAAGTAGAGAAGTGAACCATGTAAACGTTGGGCCTGTCAATGATAGAGAGAAATATCTAATTCTGAAGGCCTCATCAGCAGAAGCTTCCCCAAGCTGCATTAGATACCGGGCTATATGTTCCACAGTACTGGTATCATCTTGCCCTGAAAACTTGGTGAACTCCGAGGGAACTTTCACCCTGTTCGGTAATGCCACCCTGTGGTACCATTCCGGAAAGGGAGGTGTATATATGTGTCACAACCGATTTTCCGAAGAAAACCAAGTGCTACCTATATGTATGCCAGGATCTAGTTTCATACATATAGTGACATCATAGTGAATAACAGAAATAATATCACGTAAAGAAAGAGATATTATTAGAGATTTACAGCAGAATCCTGGGAAACAAAGGCTCCAAACTTCACATGAAATCGACTGGGGGTTGCGTACGCCTAGCACCATCTTCTGGTCATCATACACCTTCTTCTCCTTCTGATTCTTCTTCTCTGAACAGCGGTTTAGCAAGGTTGAGCACACTTATGGTTGGAGCTCAGCAAGTGGGGGAAAATGCAAGGCTATCAAGGATAGGCTAAGATTTTGCAGCGGTTAGCATTTTTAATGTTGGTCAAATTTTATTAGCAACCACCTAATTACTAGATGTAAGTTCATACCAACCCACTTAAGCATTTAGGAAAGCATCTCATCTCAAAACCATATGAAAACCACGATTTAATTCCATCTTTATGTTTGATTATCATGTGAGGGTCCAGGCCGCTCTTGACCGTGAGCACGGCTGTTATAGCAGTTTTACACTCTGCAGAGGTTGTACACTTTCACCACAAGTCGCGTAAAAGTTCTGAAGAACTTTGAACCCAACCATGCTGTGCAAAAGTAGGCACAATACCACACTTCTGAGGTGTGGTTGCATAGGGACGCTACGAGGCCTTTACAAAGAGTCCTCCTATGTGTATTAGTCCATAGTAGCACGCCTAGAGGCTATCTTTCATACCCTCTCTCTACCCTCAGACCAGGTTAGCCTAGAAGAGCACTTCCGTTCCAAAACCCGTCCAGAGTAGAAGTCATAAAAGCATTCCTCCGTACCCCAAGCTACTAAGGCTAATAGCCACACAAGGCTTCCCTAATTAATTAGCCAAGACAGAGCCATATGTCTTGTGGTTGCACTGTTTTCCTGGGTGGTTCTCCATGTTCCGATTAAATCTTATATGATCTTGTTATTAACCATAGGCACGCACATATAAATATATCACCAAAGTTATCATGATCATCATTCAAAATATTGCAAAAGATTCATTTTAACCATCCCAAGTTATAGCAACTAAGCATTATCTACCCAAAACATTTATTTAAAAGGGTTGTCCAAGGTAGTAGGGATAAAGTTCTAGTCATGTCATTAAAAAGGTAATTTCCCATCAAGTTTATGCATAGCAACATTTAAATGTAAACTTAGTTATCATGCAAGTTGTGTGGGACAAAATAGAATATGCAGGGGGAGAAGTCCACTTGCCTTTCTCAACACAAAGCTACTCTTATGCTCTTCCGCTCTTTCTCTCTTGAAACTTGCGATCAACAGCTTGATCTTCTACTCGAAGCAAACATCGGGCACAAACATGCAAAGTAGACAAACAAGAACAACTAAGAACAATACACCATACAAGGAAGGCTTAAAAAGAGAACAAGGTTTGGTTCTAGGATCGCGAACGCAAGAAACACTCGGAACTATCGAGAGATTTGGATTATATCACACAAGACTATGAGCTTGATATATTTTAATTGAATCTAAAACAATGTGCATAGGTTATTTCAAAGAAATACCCTATATAATTAGAATTAAGCAAGTTATATTTATATTAAAAAGACGATGTGAACCTAGTCCAATTTTATTTACAAATATTCAAGTATGATTTATGCAAATTAAATATTTAGTTTTAAAAGAAGCATGTATAACATCTAAGCATACAACTTTATATATCGGGTTGAACTAATCAAATTAAAATTTAGAAACACATTTATATTCATATTAGTCAAGTTAACATTTAATTAGAAAGCTCGAGATAGCCTATGTTCTTTTTATTTAGAAAGCAAATTGAATAAATATTAACCAATTTAATATTTATATTATGAAAAGACAAAGCGTAGCTCTAATATATTTTATTTAGAAAACAAGTTTAATAGATATTAATCAAGTTAATAAATTCTTAATACACATTTTAAGGTAAACATCATGACTAGCGTATAGGTTATGGTGAGACGGAACTAACACAACAAACGAGCTTACACGGGCTAAAACTTGGGATCTATGGATTAAACAAGGATTAGGGATCTAATCATGATTAACTGCGGATCGGAAGGGCTATCAAAGAAGATTCACGGGACACGAGAGATAACAGATAGAGCAAGATAAAAGAAAAGATATATGTTATATATGTTGCTGAAATATACATGCATCTTTGGAATTACTGGAATTGTATTTTTGAAGGAAAAAAATATATATGACATAAGCATTATGTAATGCTTACATCATGAAGTTGTATGTGTACTGATTACTTGCTTTCTAGGCGTGTGCTTGGTTGTGGCAAACACTTGCATGCAAGCGTACGTGTAGGATTGAACAGAGTGCATGCTACCATGCTAGCACATGTAGAATGTTGTGCTGCTATGCGCGCGTGATGATGCTGATAGACAGGGAGAAATACGGACAAGAGTGCTGATCTATACATGGCATGTTGTAACGTGAAGATACAAGAAGGAAAAGGGCATCACCAGACCATACTATGAGCAATATTTATGAGATCGATTGACTAGAATAACTCTATTGAAGTTTGTACGTAGTAGCTACTGCATGTGGTGGCCGGTGTGAGTATCAGAGATAATATGCTAGTGAGGACATTTCAACGCAAAACATAAAAGACCAGCATGAGGCTAGCTTCTCACCTCTGATGCGGTGACTGATGGTGAACGACAAGGAGTTGGAAGCTGCTGAGGAAGGAGCACGGGCACAAGTTCGATCGGTACAGAAACGATATGAGACTCCAAACATGGCAGCAGCTTCAGTCCTAGCGAACAACGGCGAAACGAAGCTTTAGTGAACATTCTTGCCGGAGCATGGCAGCGGTGAGTCGGCGAGCAGAGATGGATACGAACAGATTTTTGGGCGGAGAACCGTTGGCCGGACTTGGCCAGAGCAGCGGACGACGGCAGCTGGCTCGGGTATGCTGTACGCGTGGCCGGTGATGTCTCGGCGACGAGGAGATGGTGCAGGTGCAGCAGCCGAAAACTTGCTGGCGACAGACGAAACAGCCGAACAGATGTAGCTCGGCTCGAAGATGCTTGTGACGGCGGTGTCTTGGTCCGGCGGCGACGGACGACGGGGTGGCCTAAAACGGCAAGAGCGACGGACGATGTCGTGGTGCCTGTGGTGGTGCCGGCTTCGTCTGCATGGAACACGGCAACGCTGTGCGAGAGAACTGGAGAGGCGAGGTGAGGCACTAGACGAGGGGAGCAACAAGGGTCGCGGACTGTGCAGCAAGGTGTGTGAAGGATCTTGGGCACTCAGCTTCATAGGCACCTAGGAGGCAACACGGAAGAGAGCAAACGGCAGGTGCATTGATGGAAAAAGGTGGAACGACCAGCCATGATGTCCATCATGGCATGTAGGAGGCGGCGTAGGAGGGAAGGAAATGTCAGCTGGTAATGGCCGGGCATTTATGGCCATAGTGGCAACGGCCGTTACTTGTGAAATGAAGGGAAGAGACGGTTACTAGTGCTGGTGCATGCATGCATGCGTGGGAGGTGATGATCACGCTAGGCTATTAACTAGCTCATGGAGGTGGAATGTTTACTGTTGGAGGACAAGAGGGACGCTGCATGCGAGAGAGCCAGGCGGGTGGCGCGTTGCGCAAGCACGCGGCAGGGAGGCGAGCTGGCTTGGACACGGGCGGCAGTGACGTAGGCCAGAGGCGAAGTCCGACAGTGGTGCAGCACGTGTGGGTGAGGCGAAAACACACGAGGCCAAGCAGCGCGGCAGCCAAGCAGGTGCGGTGGCATCGCATACACAGTGCACAGGCCACGGGTGGACACAAGCACGAGTCGGCGCTGGCCGGAGAAGAAGGATGGTGGAGATGGCTGTTACGAAGTTACGAACTGGGGTAGAGGAACAGACGGGGCAGCGTCGTGACCGGTCATCAATGGCCATTACGTGTGGCCGTTACCTGAAAGGAGTGAATAGAAGGACTAATGCTCCACCAAGCATTGAAGATGAGCGAGGATAGCAGCCACGAGAGAGGGATCGGAAAGACCGCGCGCACGACAAGCGGCTCGAGCACGGGCGGTCGGCACGCGAGCGGCAGTGGCTAGGCATGCACGCCAAGATGGCGACCGGGCGCGGATTGACTCGGGCATGGTCGGGTGTAGCCGGAGGTTGGGAATGGCCTGACGCATGGGCCCAGGTTGTCGCGGCACGCGAGGAGGATCCGAGCGGGCACGGGGAGCCTAGCATATATATGCGGAAGCAGTGCGGTGGCAGCACAAGCGCGGCAGCGGTGGTCGTTCGAGCGACAGGGTGTAGAGAGGCTGAGCAGCATAGGAGGAGAGCGGGCACGACGGCCAGAGAGACACGACTAGCTCAAGAGAGCCGAGCCGCTCAGGCACGAATGAGCGCTAGTGTAGTGCACAAGTGCGTAGAGACAAGCCAGGCATGTGGCACGAGGTAGACGACCAGAGACGGGCAGACATGAGGGCCAAGCGGGCAACACACTGTGTAGGTGCACGAGGGTCTACGGCTCAGGTGCGAAGCATAGCACACAGGAGCTAGGTGGGTGTAGGAGCACGAGTGCAACACGGTGCCAACGAGAGGTGGAGGATGGAACTTATGGGTGGGTCCGACTGCCACCGACTATGGAAGAGAGGGAGAGGAAGCTGGGCCCATGAAATGGATTGAGCTAACTGTTGGGCTAGCTGAGAGAAACATGCCAACGAGAATTAAAGGTGGGCCGCGCGTGACTACTAGTCTAATAGAGAAGAGAGTCCAGAATGGGATAGGAAAAAAATATAGAGAGACATGATGAGTCGGACCATAAAAGATACAGAGAAAGATTGAGAGAAATTTGAGTTTGATCTTTTTATGATTTTGAAAACACTATCTCAAACAAACCAAATGCAATCGAAATGAATGCAACACTCAAACAATCATTTTATTTAATTCTGAAAGACAATCAATTATTTTCCTACACTAAATTTCCTGTAACAAAATAAATGTTGGAAAATTTTAAAATTATGAGAAAATTGTTGTTTAATTATTCTTCTTAATAACATCCTGAAATCAAGAAATTTCAGGGTGTTACAATATGTGTCCTTGGTTCTTAGGCTTTAGACTTGATTTTCAAGCACATCGTTCATTCTCTGCACCAGGAGATCAATATTGGTATCTTGATTCCCTGTCCCTCCAGCAGGCATCCCTGTAGTAGCACCATACCCAGGATTCGGGAGAGCATCAATAGCACTATAATCCATGTATTTTGAATACCCGTTCCCGTATATGTTCCTTTGCAACCTGTTATTTATTGGGGCTATCCTGTAAGTAGAGACAGGTTGGACTCCAGGAGTGCCGAATACCATTTCTCCATACGTACGTGGATTAGGTATTGCTTGATGAGGGTTCTACCGAATTGGTTGACTACCCACGTGCTGAGTTGGCTGAACACTTACACTCTGCGGAGGGGGTTGAACACTTGCATCTTGATGAGATGGTTGACCAGCAGCAGTAGCACTTGAATCACCTTGTTCAAAATGTTTGTCCACGCTTGGGCCAAAGATACCAACCATCATCTGTCGGAAGCTATTTAAAAATGCAGTATTGTGCCTAGCCATTATGTCTTCCATAGTTTGTTGTATCATGCCAAAAACTTCTCGTTTCTCTGCAGCAACTGTGGCATCAGTTTCTCCTGGCATCAGAATTCTTGGCATTTCTGACTTGAGGATTGGCACACCACTCCTATTTTTGGAAAATGACATTAGACACTTCTGCTGGAATTGGTCAATAGCTTCTTTCAGTTGTAATTGTTGTTCTGAAGAAGTTCATTGAAGGTGACATCCATGACATCTTGGATATCAGACATCTTGATCAACTAGAATGTCCCACCAAGCGTGCCAAAAAGTGTGTTGACGTAAAATCAGCACCTCACGCCAAGCACACAGCAAGCCGAATCAGCTGGCTTAACACACGTGGCCCGAGCGTCAGAATCCGGGAGCGTGCCAGTCAATTTTCCCTGAAATTGACAAAGGATGAAAAAGGTTAGACAAAACCTGGAACTTGCCGGGTGGTACTAGACAGTTCCGAATTTACGGCTATAAAGCCAGTTAGAAAGACATATAACTATAACGAGCTATCTGTCCACCATTCGTACACCATTCGGGAATTGATAAAACATGTAAACAGGATATAGCCGAATGTATGACGTAGGCGTGATGAAAAATCGGTCTTTATTTAAACAACATTGCAGCACGTAACCGTGACCGATTATCAAAGATAAATCATAATAAAATAAATAAAAAGCAAAGCACAATCATAAATTTGCAGTAAACATGCATGCATAGACCAAAAGCACTAGTCTACCGCATGTTTAGGTACTTTCAAACCCATCAAGCGTGACACCAAACAAGTTAATCCACTGCATGATACAACTTGTTTGAAATCACACCACCAACCAAGAATAGATCAATCCACCGCATGATACAATCTAAACATGGAAGGTTAAAAGCATACATTATTTAAAACGAACTTATGAACATGTTTCACTCATGATAGGGTTGCCGAATACAGCTGTACAACCGATTCGGGTTCCGCGGGGAAGGAACAAACTATGCTAGATTAACAAGCTCGAACCCGCAACACGTAGCAATCTAGATTGATTCGAATTCGGCTATTAGAGAGCACGTGACCCATGCACCACGTCAAGTTAAAGATTTGAACATACAACATGTGGATAACAAACAAGATAGAGCCGAATCTAGTCAATCTAAATTGGGCAATAAGAGTGTTACATGAATTAAACATAAGAGCAAAATTCAAAGCAACACACGATAACTTGATGAATCTATTAGATCTTGCCAAATCTAATAGAGTCGATAACTAGCTCCGAGCTAGATCTTAGCCTACCGCATGGATCATGATCCAACAAGAAAGCCTTCTTGAACCAAGCTGAAATCCACCGCATGATACTAAGCATGGTAACAAGACTACTTGCATCACGGTCTAAATCCACCACATGATACTAGACATGATACAAGGTTGCCGGTAGTTACGGAGGTCGACGGATCGATGGCTCCTCTCGAAGAACTCGACGACTCGACTAGAACGACTCAAAAGTTGGCACAGGGCCAGTTTATTGTGAAATTGTTCGATACCTATTACAAACACTAAGGGTTCATATTTATACCCTCGTTCTAACACGACTCCTAGTTGACCACGATTACAACATTTATTGCCTAAAATTAATGCTCCGGCGCCAATGTCCGTCTTGCACCCGTCATCAATTCGTCCCTTCTTTATATTCAAGCCACATCATCACGCATTCCCGAATACTTCCTCTTCCAAGCGTGAAACAGCTCTTCTGCCAAATGATGATGTACTCCCGACCGCAGACGTCTTTACCGAATACTTTGAGGAAAACCTCTTGCCGAATGGTGCTCTCCTACCAAACTCGGCCCATAGGTCGGTCTCTTCCCTGTACCATTTTTTGGTGTTAACAATGCCTATTGTTTGTATATGTTTGATTGAGTTGTATGTACTGAGGTCATGATGATAAACAGGTGGTTTTCCTCCGGACCGTGCCTAGTGACCTTTGCTTCATCGCTTTTAGGCAAGTGAACGTAGCAGTGGTTTTGCTACAACTTTGACATGTTGTTTATTCTACCTACAATCTAATTAATTCAGGAACCTTACTAAAGAAAATTCAAGTATGTTTTTCATCAAATCATTATTATTATTACTTGCTCCATAATATAATTCTTGTTGCTATTTTCCATCTTGAGGTAAAGAGGTATGTTTATGTGGTTGTATGTGGCACAGATGGTAAGCATACTTGTAGTTGCATCATATTGCATTGCACATCATTCGTGGATGTCGCCATATAATTGCCGCGACCGTACCGGTACAGCATCGTACGTTGCCCGAGGAGGGGTACGATGCAGCTTCATACCTTGTTGGGTATGGAGGCAATGGACATGGCATTTGCACTCATTGTGGTTCTTTATATTTCAGATATGCATTGGTATGAATGTGGTTGTGAGGACATGATCATCTGAAGTAAATTAAGCAGTTGTGGTTTATCCTTTTGTTCATATGAGGATGACTTTCATTTTATCATGTATCTATGTTTAAATTGATGCCTAATGAACTCGTGGTTTAAATAACTAGTCAAAGTAGTTTGCTTGCTGAGATTTATTCTCACACCCCTTTATCATTCCAGGTGCTTGAATCGATATCTGCTTGAAGGGATGGGAGTAGCTGCACATCTTCACATCATGCCACTTTCTTTCTTTAACTCTAATAATGATACCTTGTTTTGTTGTTATTAGCATAGAGTATACTTTGTGGTGACGTTTGTGTTACCTTCTTAATAAACGTGGTTGACTTTTATTAGTAGATTATTTGTTAAGTCGCTCACTTAATGTTGCTGTGTTGTTCCACTTTATATATCAATGATGTTGTTGCTTCCGTGTTTTTATTCTATTTTGGGTTCTTGCTGTCAAGTTGTTATGCTCCGGCATGAGGGAAGGTTGTTTAGTAACATCTTGGGCCTTTGCGGCGTCTGGGGTTTTACATATACACAAAGTAACCAGCAACAATTGAACAAGTAATCACACAAATTCAACAATGCAAATTATTGAATTGAAGTGCAAGGCTAAAAGGGTTGCTGGGACAAGGATCTAACCTAGAACAAATTTTTGTTTGGTTTTTGTGTACTATAGGAAATAAAAACACTCGATAACTCACTGATCAACCAGGAAAACTGATACCACTTGATAGAGGGGGAGGGCCCGACCTCTCAGTGAGTGGAGATAACTTCGATCTAGTGGTTGTTGACCCTCATGATTCGAGTACGACGAGCGAGACTCGAAGCGCCAATGAAATCGCTGAAACAACTCCTGATGGTTACCAACCTTGCCGGTGCAAGATCAGCCTGATCACGAAGATCAATTCCTGTAGGCAATCGAAGAACGTACAAGAATTTGAGGCGAGCAATCTTAATATCACTCGAAGGTGGAGTCTGCAATACACGAAGGCAGCGCTATGCGGCTGTTCGGTTGTAGCTAAAGCTAACTTGTAAAACAAACTGAAGTTTCTATGGCAGCGGCTGCTGAGTATATATGGAGGGACATCATCCTAGGGTTGGGGCGTCCTAGGGTGGGGCGCCCCCAACTTGGGCCTAAGGCCCATCAAACTGGTGACGCAGCACCTTTGGCAGATTCTGGACGTCAACTTGTTTCGAAGATTCCTGTTGACTCAGGACGAATTTTGGCATGACACTGGTGTCATTGAAAGTTCTATGAAATTGTGCTTCCAACCATATATAGAACGTCCAAAACCGACAACATATGCGACCTGAGCGTCCGTTTTATTGTGCACTGCTCCTGGACTCCGAACTGGGTTGGAACTTGAATTGCTTTTGGCCTCCACCTCGGGGACTCGAACCGGATTAATCTTGGACCTCCTTGACTTGGAAAACCTTGCTGAACTCCATCTTCTCTAATCCATGCACCACGCAAGGACATAAGCATGGTTTCCATGTCCGCACCATGCTTATGTTGTCCCACTTCCTTGCAGGAATAAACAACGGTTGCATTTGACCTGCGGTCTTTAGGTGACTAGCTTTGATCCTTTGACATGTATCACAGCCGGACACATACTCGGCTATTTCACCCTTCATGTTTGACCACCAAAAATTTTCCCTAAGGTTTCGGTACATCTTGGTGCTACCGGGATGAATGGTGAATTTAGAGAGATGAGCTTCATCTAAATTTTTTTTCTTTATGTCCCGATCCTGGGGAATGACTAATCTTTGACCAAACCATACAACTCTCTTGTCATCCCTCCGGAAACAATTAAATTTGGGATCTCCCTCTGATAACTTCTGTATGATTTTCTGAACCTCATCATCAACGAGTTGAGCCATAGCAATTCTTTCATGGAGAGGGGATTCGATCGAGATGGTATAAAGATCTCCTTGCTCGACCAACTCTAGGTTAAGCTTTCTCATTTCTTCACATAAAGCCTCATTATATGGCTCTAGCGTCACATAGTTGCAATGCTTGCGACTGAGCGCATCCGCAACCACGTTAGCTTTGCCGGGATGATAATGGACTTCCAAATCATAATCCTTTATCAATTCCAACCATCATCTTCTTTGCCTCATATTCAGATCTGACTGAGTGAATATATATAAGGCTCTTGTGATCGGTGAACATATTGCAACGATTTCCCATCAAATAATGCCGCCAAATTTTTAAGGCATGAACAACCGTTGCTAGCTCAAGATCATGAGTAGGATAATTCTTCTCATGAGGTCGAAGTGCCCATGAGGCATAGGCAATGACCCGGTTCTCTTGCATAAGCACGCAACCAAGGCCAGTGCCCGAAGCATCACAAAACACCTCAAATGGTTTTGACATATTTGGCTGGGTTAACACGGGGGCTGAGGTTAATTAAATGTTCCCTCAAAGTATGGAAGGCTTTATCACAATCTTCACTCCATACAAACTTAACACCTTTCTTCAACAGTTTAGTCATGGGTTTAGCTATTCTAGAAAAGTCAGGAATAAATCGACGGTAATAGCCAGCTAGACCCACTGCGGATTTGATGTACCGACTTGGGTGGCTTCCAATCCATGACCTCCTGCACCTTGCTAGGATCCACGGAGATACCATCCTTGCAAATAGTGTGACCCAAGAATTTCACACTATCCAACCAGAATTCACATTTAGAGAATTTGGCATAAAGTTTATGATCCCTCAAGCTCTGCAAAACAATACGAAGATGCTTCGCATGCTTGGCTTCGTTCTTGGAATAAATAAGGATATCATCAATGAATACCACTATGAACATGTCCAATTCATTCATGAAGACTGAGTTCATAAGGTACATGAAATAGGCAGGTGCATTTGTGAGATCGAAAGACATCACCAGAAATTCATAAAGACCATATCTGGTAGAGAAGGCCGTCTTCGGAATGTCACTTGATCAAATCTTAATTTGATGATAGCCCGATCGAAGATCGATCTTGGAAAAGACTTTGGCACCAGCCAATTGATCGAAGAGGACATCAATGCGGGGCAAAGGATATTTATTCTTGATTGTCACAAAATTGAGTGGACGATAGTCAACACACATCTGTAAACTACCATCTTTCTTTTTCACGAAAAGAGCGGGACTCCCCCAAGGAGAAGAACTTGGGCGATATACCCTTTATCAAGCAATTCTTGCAGCTGAATTTTCAACTCGGCTAGCTCTTTGGGTGGCATACGGTAAGGTCTTTTAGAGATAGGTGCGGTGCCAGGTTGAAGTTCTATTACGAATTCGATGTCCCTGTCAGGTGGCATGCCAAGCAAGTCATCAGGAAACACATCTGGATACTCACACACCACTGGGATGTTTTCTAGCTGGATGGTCACTGCAACATAGGAACAAGGATTTATGCCATCTGCTTTAGGCAAGTACAAGGTGGTGTGACCACTAGTAGGGGAATGGATTTCCACCATTCTTGTGGCAATGTCCAAAATGACTTGTTGTTGGTTCAATAAATCCATACCTAGAATCACATCGATACCATCTAGGCTCAAAACCATAAGATTTGTGGGTACAACTTTGCTACCTAGCTCAAGTGGCACTCTCATGACTAGGTTTCCAGTGGTAACTCGCCCACCAGGCGTAGTTATCAAGAAAGGTCGGTTCATATGACAACTCTTCAACCCAAGCTTGCTCAAAATTTTCTCATTTATAAAACTATGGGTCGCATCAGAATCAAATAAGACTCTAACTGAAAAGCCTTAGATAGAAAATATACTCGTCAGCACTGATGCTCCTTCGGGCGTGTTCACCATCGAGGTGTAGTTCAGTTTGCCCTGTTTGACTTGCACCACGGGCTTCTTGCCTTGATTACCCTGACGGAACCCTGATCCTTCACCTTGCTTGTTTTGCTTGGGTTGGGACACTCACTGATGTAGTGGCCTGGCTTCCCACAATTATACCAGCGACGGTCCTTAGCAGCATTGTTGTTGTTGGCTGGGGGTGCACTAGGCTTGTATGGCTACTGATGTGCCTTACAGTACTGGAAATTCTTAGACAGCTTGTTCTGAGACGGGGTCACCCTCCAGTGTCAAGTTGAAGATGACTGGGGAGGACCCTGAGTACCCTTCTTGACAAAGCGGAACTTCTTGCCTGACCCACAGTAGCAGTGAATCCGACCTGCCTCTTCCTATCCTTCTGAGCCTTTGTCATGGCATCTTCTTGAGAAATGGCCTTGTTCACAAGGTCCTGATAACTGTTAGTCTCATAAAGATTAAGCCTCTCGTAAAGATCCCCGTGTGGCCCATCACGGAAACGCTCTATCTTCTTGTCATCGTTGTCAACATTATGCCCACCATACTGACACAGAGCATTGAACTACTTCGCATACTCATAAACCGTGTCAAAACCTTGCTTTAGTGCAAGCAACTCTTTCGTCTTTTTGTCCATGAGACCCTTAGGAATGTGATGTTCCTTGAAAGCCCTTTTGAATTCGGCCCATGTGATTTCATGCCCTTCGGGGATCATGGTCTTGAAATTCTCCCACCATATCAGCGCTGCACCACAGAGCTGGAGAGCAGCGAAGCTGGCCTTGCGCTCTTCGGAGCAGGGCAAGGTGAACACTGAGAATTTGTCCTCAATGGCCCCAATCCACGCATATGCAGCTAGCGGCTCTTTGGCCTCCTCGAAAGTCGGGGGCTTCATGGCATAGAAATGCTCATACTTGGTGACTCGAGGCTGGCCATCAAGATTCTCACCATGGGGATTGTTCTGCAGCTGCTGCGTTTGCAAGAGCTGACGCATCACCTCAGTTTGGGTGACCATGAACTGCTCCTGTATGGTCATGTTGGGAGGAGGTGGCGGAGCATCACTCCCACCTGCACCAAAACCACTGGGGGATGCACGGATTGGTCCCACCATATGAAATTCATGAGGTTTTCATTAGTCACATATTCACAAGTTTGCTTACATCATTCACAAGAAGAATATGCAAGACGAAAACTCATAACATCATTTCTGTGGAAACCTGACATCGCAGCTGAGTTAACGAAAAAATCATAACTCTCTGCCCCCTTTGGGAAACATTCTCTTTTTGGTCAGCAAGTGCAAAATTTAGTAAGCTCCAACATTGTTATTCAACCTGAGGTCCAATTCCAACATTATCATGCCCGAAAAACTCCATAACCAAGGTTCTGCCTAGCTGTTTTTACTAGAGGCTGAAATGTACAAGTTTCATCATAACTCTCGGTACGCTTATGCAAATGTGGTGAATTTTGGTGAGCATGATCTCCACAACATACCGCACAACTTTGGTATTCAACACAAGGTGAAATTTTGATCACAACAACCCTAATTCATTCATTGAAAACGACAACATGGAGGTGTTCATCCAAGCATTACATGATGCGGAGTCTTTGGATCACCTACACACTATGTACAACCAACAAAAGCACAACACACGTACTCTCCGAGCAGTCTCGACCCTTCCACAAAAGCTAGCTGAAAAGGCTAAACTAAGAGTACATGAATTTTCTTCTAAAGACAATAACTAAACCGCTAGTAGCCCGCATCGGAGCCAGCACTAGTGTCCGGAGAAGCGGGTGGTGGACCGTCAACACTGTCCTCGCTCAAGCCTGAAGCTCCTTGTAGCTCGTCTGGAGCGGCAGGTGCGGCCGGTGGAGCAATCGGCGGCTGCTGCCCCAGGTGTGCCAACGCCTGCCACACCTCCACCTCTATCTCTAAGTCAGCCACCTGGTTCTACATCTCCACCACGTTCTACACCAAGGAAAAACGCTGGGCCTCAGTGTTAGCTAGCTGCACCTGTGTCATCTCGAGGGCGTGGTCTCTAGCGTGCAGCTGCTCCATGAAATCGGCACGCTCCTGGTGCCACTGAATACGCTCATCATGAAGCGCAACAATCTCTTGCTAGAGGTGAACGACGGTCTGTCGCTCAAACTGGCGGTCGAGGGTGAGGATATCCCTCATCGCCGTGGCATCCATCAACACAACTGAAAGCATACCCTGAGTGGAGAGACAAAACACCTGCATGTTGTAGACCGCCTCCAACAACCTCAGAAGTTGGCGCACAATGACTTCTGGAGGGTCAGTCGTGAGCAACACGTCGGTGAGCGACATACGCTCACGCCAAGCTGGGTCAAGGGGGTCCATGGCCAAGAACAACCCCAGCGTAGTGAGCATCACCTTATCCGGGTGCTACTCGCAGAAGGTGTGGAGGATCTGCATGGCCGCGGACTCGACCGACTCGACACCATGGTGAGCAAAAAAACATCATGCTCAAGTCTGCCCACTCCGGATTATTAGGGTGAGGTAACACGGTCGTGGTCGTGCGGGCGTAGGGAACACCCTGGTCCCAAAAGGAGACCACCTCGTACAACTGCGACATAGTGTAGCCAACCTCACTGAGAGTCTCCCACAAAATGCGGGGAAAACCCTCCCAGTGAAGGGCATCGGTATGAATGGTACCATCTGCGTCGATCTCGTAGACCGGTGGTTGCGCCATCTGTACAAAAAATAGGGACTACACGTTAGACATCGAAACGATATCAACATGAGTAAGGGCATAAAAATCTAGCAGGTATGAACAAAAATTCATAACATAAAAACCAAGGCCCAAAAATTCCCAAATTTCTACAGAAACTCAGTGACATAATTATGCACACTTTTGGTATTCAAAGGTAGATCTAGATTGGATTGGAACATGCTCGAAAAGATACATTTTCAGAGGAAGGTTACCCAGAAAAATAGCAGGATAGAGACTCACTAAACTGAGCATAACTCCTGGTAGAAAATTCTTAAAATCCTGAGAAATTCGCAGTAGAAGGTAAATTTGATAAGAAACAACTTTCCTTAAGGATGTCTAGTCAGATTCCTTACAGATTTGGCTCAAAAAAATTAAGAAAGGTCAGCAGCAGAATCTGCCAGAAATTTCCTAAGATCAAAAGAGAGGATAACTATATCTAAGATCAAGCAATCACCCTAGGAAATATTATTCAAACATGCAACAAACAATTTTAGATTCAACAAGATTTTAATCATGATGCACACGTCTTAAACGTCCTCACACACATGGATCACAAAAGACGAAGTTAGTGCCGGTGGCAAGCTTATAATCGGCTCTCCTTATAATAACTAGTCGGAGCTACTCGATTCGCACTTATCGACGTACGAAACGTTGTTAGTGTACCTGCAAAAAACGAACCTTCCATGCCAGCACGTCACAGAAGCGTCCACATACATTATCGTTCACTATAGAAACGGTATCCATGTGTCAAGCCGCTACATGGACAGCGTCCAACCTCAGACACCCTCCGTTTGAATGGAGTGTATCCTTGCCTCGCATATTCGACATGCGGAATGCACACATATGGCAAAACGTGGCGACATCACAACCCATGACATGTTCATCTTGAATAGAGCATGTCATCCTTCGTATGACTTCATAGGAATGCACATGTATAAAACACGTGAGCGACCAGACGAGAAGATGGGATCCGTTGAATAGATCACTCCATCAACCCTCGCAATTCCCGTGATGCGGAACAGCACACGTATAAAACATGTGGCTCATCTAGTTTGGTTGTGCAAGAAAATAAGTCTGACATAAAGTAAAGTGCTGGAAGTTAGAAAAATAAACCATAGATTTTTATGCCACCTTAAAGAACCCAAAATTCCCTCTAGGGCCTCTCGATTTAGATCATTTCTTAACGATCCAACGGACTTTCAAAATCCAATCAATCTTGGCAAGTTTTATTGTAAATCATGTGATTAGTATTAATCTAATCACTCCGGTGCATACGGATGCTCTGGTACCAACTGTGGCAACCCCATCCGAGATAATTTTGTACTATCACCTAAACCACTCCATTTGGTCACTGAGCGATGATAAAGAATCATCCCATTGAGTGTTGCCGGGTTAACACCCAGTAAATCACTTGAAAACACAGAGAGGATCGAACGTATGCATTAAAACTCCCACGAAGGAGAGTCCAGAGTGCCTTACAAATTAACATCAAATTCCCCGTAGGGTCCATTATTACAAACCGTGGTTCTTGACATGAAAGTCAATGGTTTCGAGTTTATTAAAAACAGCGGAAGAAATTAAACGGTACGATCACATCATAGGAAGCATGTCCATGATGCAATCACTCGTCATCATTCACCTATTCTAGCTCCCAGCCGGGTGGAAGTTCTCCGGGCCACACATCACATGCATTACCTAGAAACAATATTTATAAAGCAAGGCTGAGTATACTAATACTCAGCAAGGCTTACCCGTCTAAAAGAAAGACTTTACCTCTAATCATGCAAGGCTTTTGGCTAGTGGGTTTGTTTGCCAAAAGGCTACTAAGTAGTGGATCCTTACTTTCATATTTTAGCTCATGTTCTAGTAGAAGTAATCATTACTAGATAAGCAACTATTGCAATCATAGTTGTGCAAACAATTAATCAAATAATAATCTTCACAAAGTTCCATCATAAAGGGATATCATGGCCAGTAGATTAAGTAGTCTCAAATAACGGTGAGAGGCCGACAATCGATTGATTTAAACCTTGCAAGGTGGACCTAAACACACAGGAGGTGCCCTCACTAAGAGTTCACCAACCAGGCATTTCCCGTCATTCCTCGGATCGGGATCAGATGCTACAGTCTCAAGTACAAGCACTAGTAGAAAACCTCACATCCATGACCATTTCCCCGTGACCATTTATGTATTGGTCATAGAAGTGTAGTCTTCAGTGACGATTTACATAATTTGGTCACAGATGAGGTGTTACACCGCCAGGCCACTAAGGAATAATGACGAATAGGAAAAAATGGTCACAGAATAATAATCCTATTGGTCACAGTTGCCTGGCCTTTCTCCACACCTGCCTGGCCTTTCTCCCCCGCAGCCCGCTCGGCCTGCTCGGCCCACCAGCCGGCCACCTAGGCTGGTGCGCGAGCGGGAGAAGGTAGTTTGGGCCGGTGGAGGCGGACCGGCTAGGGGTTATGGGCTTCTTTCTCTTTTCCTTTCTTCTTTTCTTTCCTTTCAATTTTCTTTCTTTTGTAAACATTTGAATTCAAATTTCATTTACAATTTTGATTTTTCCACTCTTTCTTTCTTTTTGAATTTGATTTACAAATTCAATTTTCAAAACTAGTACGTGGAAGTTTAGGGCAAGAAAGGATGGTGAGCATGATAATTTTAGGCCGATACTTTTTCCTATTTTTTCTAAAATCTCCCGTGCCAACTTTTCTAAAAAAAATATTTCTTAAATACAAAAAATTTTTGCCGCCCAGCCGTCCGAAGCCAGGCCAGCCTGGTCATGCTCTAAATACCTTTTGTGAAGCAACCACCAAGTTTGAGATTTTTTTGGAATTCGTTTGGTACTTTTTTCAGATTAATTGAATTTCCACGTGACTTCGCTCGGTAATTCTGTGTTGAACTAGGCCCACCCTCGAAAAGATCAGGAATGGCGCCAAACTTCGCCACAAGGTTCCTTGTGTCCTAGGAAGCAAATACATGTGGAGGTCGCTGCATAATTATAGAATTTTCAATGTATAATTCACCATATTTTGTCTCACACAACACGAAAAAAATTATAAAAATTAAAATAATTGTCCAAAAAAATGTATGTTCTTGTGAGGGACCGTATTTTGCTACAAACGACTACCAAAAAAATCTGAAGTCATTTCGAAAAAGTTGAGTGCTATATAGTCAAAATATAACAAAAGTCACTCACATAGTTCCTTAAACTATGTGAGTGACTTATTATATTTGAACTACATAATATCACCACTTCCTCAAATGGAAATTTGACCTACACAAAGTTTGTTAGTCTTGACAAGTTATGAAACTTTTGTGCTCAAAAGATTTTCATCCGAGTTCATTTCGTGATTCGTTTGACTGAGTTTTGACCGAATCAAACTTGGATTTCAAAATTTGAATTTCTCATGTTTTGTTGCATGAAGAAATGATTGAATCCAACACCATAACTTGATAAATCATGATTTTAAAAATTTTTGGGAAGAAGAATCACCTCATTTCGAGTTCGTATGAGGGAGAACGACTAGTTACAAGTTTTAATCCGAGGAAAAAAGAAAAATCGATCAGTTCATTCCAGTTCGTCACGTGTTCATGAAGAAGGGCCGATTTCTCTTTTTTTCCTCTGATTAAAACTTGTAAACTGTTTTTTTCTTCCTCATACAAACTTCAAATCGGTTGATTCTTTTTCCTAAGTTTTTCTAAAATCGAGATGTTTTACTCAGTGCCATTTGTTTATATCTTAATTACTATTTCTTTATTTCTTTTCATACAACATATCTTTTCCAACTAAAAAGATAATATAAAAACATGTTTTTTCATAATAATTGCTAATATAACTTAATATTCTCTAATGTTATGGTCAACACAAGGTTGCATCCAAATTTGAGGTGCCCATGAGTAAGAAAGCATTTGAGTGTGTACAAACTTTGAAGTTTAAGTTGAGTTGTATGAAACAATGTGATGATCTAGTTAGTTTATGAACAATGTATACTCCAATTTTCATAAAATCTTATGAAACTTTTTTGTTAAGCTTGTACATTGATAAAATGATCCTATGCCAATTTACATAATTTTTTGATAAGTTTTATTTATTATTATCATTATTTTATAATAAGGTGACTAGTAGCAGTTTGAAATTTTCTACAAGCCAATTGAATTTTTCGTTAATCTCCTAGATGTGGCCTAGAATGGATCATAGGCGCCTAAATATAATTTTTTTTGAATTTTTTAAACTTATTAGATGCACATATAGGTCAATTTTGAATTACTTTCGGTAAACACGTAGAAATTCATTTAAATGATAGAAAATAGCAAATCCACTCGAAAAATCTTGAAACTCCTAGATGAAAACTTGTATCATACTGTTATATATAAAAAATATATTTGTACATATAACATAATTATTTTTTAGTGTTACTTCACAATGGTGTAATAAAAAGGAAAAAAGAAAAAGAAAACAATAAACAGAGAAGCCCATGTCGGCCCAAATAGCCCAACGATTTGCAGCCATCGATCGTCGATCCAATGGTTCTCATCGTGTTTCCTTGGTATATAACACAACATCTAACCCTAACCCCATCCCCATCCCCCTCCTCCCGCAGTCCCTCCTCCCCTCTCTCTCCCCTCCCTAGATTCGCCGCCCCTGCTCCACTCTCCCCGCAGATCCACTGTGATTTCCCACCGCCGCGGCCAAAATTTCCCCACGCCACGGTCGCTCCAATCCGCCCCGGCGTCGCCGCCTCCACCCGTTCGACCCCCGGTGCGGTAACACCCCGCTTTTATCCCGCCTACCCCCCTCCCCCCCCGCGACCGCATCACGATTCACGCCGGCCCGCTGCCTCCTCTTGCGTTACGCCTCGTCGCTCCCCTCCAGTCGCCCCGTCGTCCGAGCACGGATGGTGGAGGACCTATCCCTCCTCGCCGTCGCCTCCCCCGTCGTCCGCCCGCCGTCCAAGGTACGCCGCCCCTGATCCCGATCCCACCCCCTCGCGCGGAATTGGATTGGGTCGGGCTGAATTGTGCCCGCTGCCCGGCCCTTTGGTTGGTGAGCCGCTCGTCCTCTTCGGGTGCATCGTCGCCGACGGCTACGTCCTCGCCGGGCTCGCCGTCGTCACGCTCGTCCTGCTGCTCCTCACTGACGCCACCGCCAACATCCTCTCCTCGCTGCTCATCGGCCTCGTGCTCGTCGTCCTGCACGCCGCGCTGCACAAGGCGGAGGACAACACCGACGACGAGGTCGGCCGCTGGTACGCCCCGGTGCCCTAGCAACAGTCGCACTAGGTCAGGTGTGACATCGCCCCACCCTTTGATTCTTCATTTCTTCTTCCTATGCTCATCAGCTGATTGTTACATTACTGTTGCTGCCGGTGTGTGATCTGTTTTAGCGACTTGATGTGTTCTTGTCAATTCTCGAGCTGCTGGTATAGTAGTTGCCATCTGCTCTCGACCTCTTGTGCATAGAGCAAAAATGTTTACAGAGTGGTTTGGATTTAGTCAATTTCTCTTCTCTTTCCGTGAGTTTTAGTTGTGCTGTAGCCTTCCACAAATTACAGCATCCAATTGTGCAATAGGTGCTCCGATTGGCACAATCCTGTGATCCATGGGCAATTGTGTTGACTTTAATAGTTTAATTAGTATCTTGATGAAGAAGAATTGCATGCTCTGTATGGTCAGTCAGTATCATTCCATCACTCATTCTACTCTCTGAATTCCCTAATTTGTTAGCTGATAAGTAGCCCATTTTCAAACATGGATTGAGACTTCTTGTATTTATTTCTATGTGTTGGGTTTGTCATGTGACAGAGAAGAAACCTCCAAGTCTGCACAACATGTCAGAAATGTGAAAATGTCTATCAGAATGATATTCAGTTGAGAATATGCTGAGCTAGTGTTATCCCAACCACTTGTCGCCATCATCTTATTTTTTGTTTTGTTTTTTTTGAATGAAGGAGTTTGAAATTGGCGATAAACTTGATCCAACCTGCTCTGTTTTGTCCGAGTATCTAGAACATGGAACCTTTTCAACTCGACCACTTTATTAGTGATGTGTATTGTAGAAATTAAAGGTTCATCAGACAGGTTAACACTCATGCTGAGTTTTCTATTATGCGTGTTGAAGTAAAGAACCTCAGACATGATGTTGTGAACAGGCTTCTCAAACCGATGTTAATTCTTCCTTTAGCGTCTGTTAGTGTTGGGAGGATTTACCCCTCAGTGAACTATGTGAAGAATAAGTTATGAAATAGCATATTAGCATGGAAGACACCTAAAAAAATCATGGAAGACCATAACTTGAGCTATTGCATGATTACATTTATCGAGTGTGAATTTTATGGAATTTAAAGACAGTGGCATCATCAACGATGAAATAGCATATTAGCATGGAACAGACCTGACTTAAAGATCCCAGCCAGGGATGTGATATGTATGTAAACAATTAAGTGATATGTAAAGGTAGGAGCTGCAGCATTGTAAATACTTTGCCATTGTATTTATAATATTCTTCCATTATCAGAAGCAGTGTGATTTTGATAGCCACAGTTCCTTTAGTTCCTTTAATAACATTTATCATTGCTTTATCAGCAGGATAATATTTTGTAACTTCCAAATATTGCTTGCTGATAATATTTTGTGACTTGCTTTTCAGATTGGGATCTAATTGTAGCAAAGAACAAGCAATTAGAGAGATTCATTGGTTGAAATAAGACTACCAGGAACAAGCAGAAGCCAGAAGTTTTTATTATTGCTCTTTTACATTATTTGAGATATTGTACCTATTTTGATGTTGTAATTAAGATAAGATATGAGGCTATTGAATTTTTGGGATCTGTAGCTTTTAAAGTTTTGGTGGGCTGAAATGATTCCGGCCCATAATTTTTATTTGCTAAAATAAATTTGGACTCAATCACTTTTTCTAAAATCAGCCCATTTTTAATGGCCCATGAATGAAAAATATGTACACCTCGGCAGCCATGTGACTGACGTCATCATCTGCCACGTGGACCAACCAGAGAGCGAAACGTGGAGCAACCAGAGCCCGACACGTGGACAAACCAGAGTGCGACACGTGGACAAACCTGAGTGCGACACGTGGACCATTCAGAGCTCGACACGTGGACAAACCGCAACGCGACACGTGGCGCTGTGTCAAAGCCACATCATCATATCCATGTCAGCACGTGCCTTGCCACGTCAGCAGCCAGCATGGGCCGTGCCACGTGGCATCCCCTTCCGTGACCAATTTCGTGACCATTTGGCTTGGTCATAGAAGAAATACATTTCTATGACGAAAAACGTGTTGGTCATGGAAAAGTTCCACTTATATGACCAAAATGACTGATTGGTCAAGGTAGACCAAATGTGACAGAGCTTCTGTGACCAATTCAATTTGGTCATAAGTTGGTCATAAAAAAGTGTTCCGTGACCAAATTTGCATGTACCGTGACCAAACCGTTTGGTCATTGATGTTGAGTACTGTACTAGTGAAGGTTTACTGGGCTACACCACTAAGGTCACCCAACCTCACGCAAGTACTCGGGTGGCGAGCTCGGGGCCACAACCCTAAGTTTAGTAGCGCAAAGTTCCCGCACTGTCTCATTTAGGTACTAGGCTTATGGTACCCATTTCCGACAAGTGCTTAGTACTTTCAAACACTTAACCAACGAAGCCATTGGGCCGAAGCCCAAATCCCATGCTCTTACCACATGAGCAATCCATTTAATCAATTTGGTGATTCCATAAAGGACATCCTATTCTCGTGAGTGACGAACATCACTCGACTTGTACCGCATCCTTAGAGCATAGCAACTATCGCCCTAGCATGCTAGTAAAAGATCATAGGTACTTATGGATCATGCAACCAGGGTTTCAATTCAACTCTTGAACGTAAATGCACATAAAATAACAACGATAATTCAGAAGTTTAAAGAAACACATAAGTTAATGAATAAATCAGGGCTTGCCTTCGTCAGCACAAGCAGACACACAACCTTCCAGACTTTGGTCTCGGTCTTGCTCTACGGTCATGTAATGCACGTCTCCTCCTGCTCCCTTGTCCTCGTGAGCCGGCACGAGCGTGTAACTACCGTCGGGAACTTCAACATGGAGGACGCAATGTAGTAGTTACGAGTGTAATTAATTCAATTTAATCCAAAAACAGTAGCAAATAACCACAAGGAGCATATGGTTGACCATATTCACCTTAACAACAATAACAACACTTTTCTTTTTAAAGATTATTAGAAAGGATTATTTAATATTCTCTTTATGGTGATTGCGTACACATCTAAAAGGATGATTAATTAAAAAACAGAACAGCAAGGAAAATGTGTTTTCCTTCCTCAAGTTATTTCCCTAACTCATTTATAAGATTCAAGCATGAAAACAATGACTTTTCCATTTATTTCCCTCACAAGCCTAATATAGTTTCTCCACTTTTAATCAACCAACAAGCTTTAAAATGGCCCAATAGTGCCCACTGGTCTCCTTGACCAAGAACAACTCACTAGGACATCAAACAACTAAGTTGGAACTTTTGAAAATAAACTACACAATTAAGAGCATTTCTAGCTAGCAATAAAAGGATAAATGCTCACACAAAAAAATATAGCATTACTAGAGCCAAACTTTCTCCTACACATTCTCTGGTCTAAAACAAGCCTAGGAAACCAACAAACACATCTATAGCCATTATAGATCTTGATCTACACATTTATGATTAAAAACAAGCATAAATCTGGGACAAATATTTCTTGCAGTCCAAAAATAGTGATTAATTCAGTAGAGGTGTATCCAGGCATAATATGACTATTCCCAGAAGTATAGCTCAAAAATCTATTTACGTTTTGCTACAAAAATCATCTAGGCAGAAAAGGCATAGCACACAAGATAAATCATAACTAAAGATTCCTTCAGTAACTTTGTGCAACTTTTTGCATAGGACCTACACATGCTAGTACTCACAACATATCCAAAAATCAGCTCATGAACATGTATGGATTTGGCAGTACAACAGATCTAGGTAAAAGGGGTTCCTATTTTTCCTGTAAAAACTAAAGCTCAAAAGTATATACCAGTTTCGTAAAAGTTGTAGTTCTAGTCACACAGAGCACAGCAAAATTGGTTTTGCAATTTTGGGATTTTTCTATGATTTTATATGGATTTTACAAGATACTGGATCAAGAGGTGAAAACCGAAGAATCTACTTCTTCTTTGGCCCCTAGAAAGTCTAAAACTTCACACAAGTACCCTCCATTCTAGTAGAAAAGACCTCGGGGGTTTTTGGCTTCACAGTCGTGCCCTCCCGCGGCGGGGCAAGCTCGCCGGCGGCGAGGTAGGGCCGGGGGTGGTGAACAAGCAAGGGGGATGTTCGATAGAGCTCACATGTGATCGATCCGTGGCGGTGGCTTGGCCGGAGAAGAGCCCGGCGATGGCCAGCGGAGAGACAGTGGCGGCGCGGCTGCCGCGGCTTGGATTCCAGCGAACTGCTGGCGAGGCTAAGCCATCGTGTGCGTGTGGGAGCTCAGGTGGGTGCTAGGGAAAAGCTTAGGGTCGCTGGTTGGTCACGAGCACGAGCGAAGCTAATGGCGGGTGCGGCGGACTGCGGGGTGGCTCGGGCATGCGCGAGAAAGGGCAGGGGGTGCTTTTATAGGCCGGTAGCGCTCCAAGGCAGTTTCGCCGAGCCTTTGTTGGCCAAAGTGGCGACGACATGGGCGTGGAGGCGGTAGGCGACGTGCGGTGGCCGGCGGCCAATGGCGCAAGGCGGTTCGCTCGCCAGTGAGTGAGGGGAGGCCGCGTGGCACCGGCCTAGGCCACTTGCGCGCGTCATAAGCCTTAGGTGCACAGTGGAGACGGCGCTGGCCTCGGACCGCAGGGTAATCCGGCGCCTTGGCGTGCGCGCGCGCTCGGGGTATGGCGGTGGCCGACGTGGCGTGCAGGTGTGCGACGTCGCGCGGGAACACATGCTCTGGCTCCAAACCGTTTCAAGCAGCCATCTTCCACTCGATTTTTCTCTAAAATTTCAAACACAAGTGCACAAGAGTTTGAATACAAAAGTTGCACAACAACTTACCCTCTACAAGATTGCCAAAGGCTCTAGAGGGTTTTGATCACTAGATTTAGCACAAATTGCAATGCTAGTTAGCAGAAAACTCAGCGCCTGTGAATAGTAGTTTAGCGCGTTGACTTGCACTTTTCTCCTATTCCCACTCCAAACCAGCAATGCCACTCAACAGAGAAGTTGTGTGCCTCAACAAACTGCACCACTTTCCCATTGGGAGATTTTGAAGTGTTAAGTGAAATTTTGGAGAACGTGCCAAAAGTTCAAGGTTGACATTGAAGGTCAAAGGGATAACTAGGGTTTATGCTAGGGTTTTGACTTAAGGTTGACCAAGGGTGGTTAGGACTAGGTTAAGAGAGTCATTAGCACTATTTAAAACTGAGCAAAAACACAGGGTGTTACAGATGGCCTCTGACCCATAGTCTAGGAAGAATGGGGAGTATCCTGTGGCCGAGCTGACCTGAGTCTGGAGGCCCCAGATGACGTGAGGGAGCTCTGCTACCCACAGGGTGGTGTAGGGTGACGCATCGTCGAAGATATGGTCTTTGATGACCTGCAATACCATGCCATTGGCGCGCTCGACCTGGCCGTTGCACCGAGGGTGCGCCACTGTTGGGTATTTTAGCTTCACACGAATAAATCTGGAAGCGCGCGAATACCATTGTAGCTTTCACCTCAGAGTATTCCAAGGGTATCGAATCCAACGGAACGTGTGTGCACTAACTTCGTATAGTCGGTCCAAGGACACACTCAGATAAGAGTCAAGGATAGAGAGGATTCCCATAGATCTCTAGATAGAACTTGGCTTAGGGTACCGATAGCCCAAACTTAACAGGCGACTCTTGTAAGTGGATCTAAGTGGAAAGAGCTCTGACTATATCTAGCCGTTTAGGATCAATGAGGGCCAAAAGGGCTGTCACCACCACCTGAACTGCCTCTACCTAACCTTGGATAAGACGAACAAATGATAACTGGTAGCGTGTCACAACGTCCACGCTGTGGTTACTGTCGTAGCCAATAGACTATGCCACTCTATACTAGTAGAACTATGAGCACGGAAGAGAACTGATCTAACTCACTATAAGCACTACTAGCTTATACTAAAGACATACAAGAGAGCACTGGGTTCTGTGCTATGCTTCCAATGTATACGAATGACTTGCAGTAGACGAACGCATAAACCCATGATCTACGCACTTGCAAAGGAAAAAAGGCTACTCATGCAACCTAGCATAAACTATTAGAAAGGAATCACGAACACACATTATTCGAGTTAGAGCATGCAAGCATATCCACTTTATTTTAATTTACTAATCATACAAACGGGATACAAACTTGTGCACCTTGAAGAACCGATTAGGCGAACCAGAGAGGAGGGAGTGAATGGGAGCCAATAAAAATTTGTCTCGAAGGAGATGAGAACTCCAACAAGATGAACACGGGTTCCAAAGCATGTCTCTGACTCAACTACCCAAGTTGATCAAGACCACGCGGCCACTAGAGTGCTACTGGTCCTAGGAACCAACAACCACCAAAGCTACCCCAAGAACGCAGCGAAAAAACCAACTCGAGCAACTAGTGGACTGCACCGGTCAGACCGGTCGCACACACCGATCAGACCAGTCCCTACTGGAGCACCCAGACAAATTCTGAGAACTTCCACAGAAAGCTCTGACACCTGTCAGGCCGCTGTAGCACGCCGGTCAGACCGGTCTAAGTCAGGAAGCCGCCAAAACACAAACGGACCTTCCGAGCTCCAAAATGAACCAAACTTGAAACAACAGCAACACAGGACAACAGGGAACTTAGCAAGACGTTCACCTAAGTAAAACTCAACAAAGAGTCTGCATCGGTCAGACCGGTGTGAGGCACCGGTCAGTCCGGTGTGACCTAAGCTCTCGGGATGAACAACGCCCACGGGTCAACACCCCCAAATCCAACTCCTGATCTCCTGAATCGCTCCACGGATTTGTGCAAGACTTTGGGGATAGTAGCAACACCTCATGGGCACTCCATAGACAAGATTTCGTCCATCAAAACTTGCTAAATCAAGAGGAATCGAAGAAATCCCACCAAGAACGCCTCTAACCCTAGAGCCAAGAAAACCCCAAAATTGAGCCCCTTTGCTCACGGATTTGGGAGGGGAATCAAAGGGAAAAGAACCACGAAGGGTTCAAGTATACACCCCCATCGAATCCCAAAGAGAAAGGCCTCGAAATCACTCCAAGAAAATCACCAAGAAAGGGCTCCGAAAATCACCAAAAAGGAGAAACGGCAAAGACATATCCAAGCCTTGAGGAACCACGCTGAATCATTATACATACCAAAGAGGTTCATACAAGGTCGCCCGATCATGCTTCCCTCTCACAAGATCTCACCATGAAGCTCTCAAGCTAGTCTTATGGAAAAACTAAGAAAAATTGGAAGGGAAAAAAGGAAAACAAATGAGCTAGGGTTCCCAAAGATGGCTGCCATCCTCTCACCACTTGGTTTATATGGAGGAAATTGAAAGACTAAAATACCCTTACTAGCTAACTAGGAATACATGCCCCTCAATGGTGAATTTGGAAGTCTTTGTCTTTGCACCATCAGATGGATGCCCAACGACCGCAAACTTGCTAAGCCTCGACGCAAGCCTTGCGATACTGATGCGTGTCCTCCGCTTCGAAGATTTCGGACTGCATCGTCGCACGCCGGTCAGACCGGTGCTTCTCACAGGTCAGACCGGTCAGACCGGTCTAATGTTGCTGCACCTCCGTCTTCGGTTCTTCGGTCTTGGCTTTGTGGATCACCCAAGGAACCTAGTGGTTTTCTGGTGAACCACCAGAAACCCTGCGAACTCGGTGTAGCCTCCGTCAATCACCACTCATGACTCAGCTCCCACGTAGTCTCTGCTCGACCTTAGTTTTGAGGCTCAACCAAGAAACCGTCCATGACTTCATCTTGTCGTTCTTGCCACCATGCGGCCCCACTTGACCCCGCTGGCAACCGGGTCCCTCAAACCAAGCCTACTTGTCTTCTCCACACATGGAGGCCTCACCGGCAATGACCTTTCACGCTTGTTCTTCACCTGCACCAACACCAGTCAAGCGCAACCTACACCTGCAATACTTAGCCAAGAATCAGTCCACACCACGTTGTCCATCACTCATCACACCAGGAAGTGACCATCCACCGGTCCTCGAACCACACATGGCTCTCAATCTCCCCCTTGATGAGTGCATTGACAACACACATGTTTTGGTAATGAAAGAGAAAAGGAAAAGAAAAGAAACGACTAAAAGAAACTCCAACAAGCGATCTTAAGCCAAAGGAAAGGCAAAGAGCAAGATCACTTGAAGAAGACAAGTCTCAGACCCCTTAGGCAAGGGCAACGGCTTTGACACATCTGAGACAAAAACATGCTCAAGCAAAGAGCACAACCCACCAATTCAAAGCTCGAAAACCACAAAGAGCTCCCCCTACACATGCAAGCTCCCCCTGAACCACTGCAACTCCCCTTGGACGAATGCATGCAAGCCACCTCGCAAAATAGAGCAGCTGCTTCAGCTTTGCTCTGACCGATCAACCACACCGGTCAGACCGGTGTGCTAGATCCCCAACACTTGGGAACTTACACCGATCAGACCAGTGCACTACACTGGTCAGACTGATGACCATCTGGGAACTGCACGAGATCAAAAATAGCTCGAAAATACTTGGAAACCTTCTAAATGCATGCAACAAGCCAAAACAAGCTCAAACTTCTCCCCCTTGTTGACAATGCATGAATCAAGCCAAAATTGCAACCTAGAGCTTCACAAATAGACAAAATTTAACATAGGATGCTACACATGTCGAAAAGAGCAAGTTAGATACTCTATAGCTTCATAATGACATAAACTACAAGATCATCGAGTTTCACAACCATTGGACGACGCTAAGATAGAATTGATCAATTTTGCAAAAACAATTACCCTCTCATGAGCAATGTCCTAAACATGAGCAAAACATGTCAATATGGCAAAGCCACACAAACTTCGTGTTAGGACAACCATTCTAATCATAAGACCATCATAAACACCCATAAGCACCTCATGTCATTTCAAAACCACCGAGCCATGTGCCTATTTCTATATATGAACTTCACATTAGGAGGCATCATGCAACGGTTTAGCACCCAAAAGCAAGTTAAAATTAGCACATATGACATGGGAGCACATTTTCTAAGCAATTTACATTTCATTTTCAGATTTGAAATTGGTATAAGAAATGTGTTTGCGACTGTCAGATGGTTCGGTCTAGACAGCCCACAGGGGTGTTAATCCCTGTGGTTTAGTTGTTCGGCAGGGAGATCGTGAGCTAAGAACGCGATGGTTATGCTAGTGTAGCACACGGAAATTACGACGAGACACAAGGACAAGGCGATTTAATACTAGTTCGGGCCTCCGGGGAGTAAAACCCTACGTCCAGTTCTTCAGTTTGTATTGCTTCAATCTCAGGTGGTCCTCAGAATGACACCCTTGCCCGCCTTATATTGGGAGACGGACAAGGTTGGTTGACCGGAGTCCAAATCAGTTACAACAGGGAAACCTATCTCTAGCCAGTCACAACATGGAAAGCTTATCCAAGCTGCCTTGATCCGTCTGGACTGCCTTGTCTTGCACGCCAAACTGTCTTCTTGTCTTCGGACCCACATGTCAGGTCGGGCGGGCATATTGACAGGTCGGCGGGTATTCTGGTAGGCCGGACCCACTTGTCGGGGACGGTTTTGGGCCTGGTCGGTGGGGACCCAGGGGTACCCATGTCTCACAAGCCCCCGAGCGATGTGTAGGCGCAACGACCTTAGAAGGTCATGACGAAGTTGTAGAGCTATCGACAGGTCGAATAGCGTGCACGTCGGTCCAAAAAGAAAGAGAAACAAATCAACTTAGCAGTCGACATGTTTGTAGTCTTGTCGAACGAAGAGAGGTCGAGTGACGACCTATAGGAAGCAGACTTCCAATAGATTGAAACGACAATGTCCCGTATGATGATCCAAAAAAGAAAAGAAAGAAAGACGGTGACAGAGTTGCCAAAAGGTCTAGCGACCTGACGAAGGCGACAATGGAGCCGTAGAGAGGTTCGCCGACCTGAAGACGATGATGACGGAAACACTGAGAGGTCCGCCGACCTCAATCCGACGACGACGGAGCCACCAGGAAGGTTCGCCAAAGGTGACACCGAAGTTGAGGGAGGTCTAGCTACCTGACGAAGTTGACGCCGACGGAGTCGCGAGGAGATGTTGGTATTGATCGAATGAAGTGTGGAGACACCCAGATCTCCTAGCATAGCTGTGAGGAGTCTGGCAGGGCCGACCTCGAGGAGGCCTTTGTAGGCGTGCCGGCCTCAAAGAGGTCTCAAATCAATAATGTCCAGTATCCAGGGATACCGAGCAGGATCTTGAAATGCGCGTCACATGAAGAGGTATTGTGTAGTGGTTGAAACGATCAATGGTGAAGCTGTACAAAAAATGTTGATCTTGAACGTATGGAGTGTAGAGACACCCAGATATTCTGCATAGCTGCAAAGAGTCTGGCAGAGCCACCCGAGGCATGCCGACCTCAAGAAGGTCTCAAATCAAGAAGCGCCCAAGCACCCGGGAGTACTTGGCAGGGCCATTAGGTGCACACCCCTCAAGGAGGCCTTCATTCCCGACGTAAGATTGTGGGTGTTTAGAGTAGGTTGGCAGGGCTACAAGAGCACATCGACCTCAGAAGGTCACGCATCCGGGGCACCCAACTTGGTTGGCAGGGCCATAGACGTACCGAGGTATTGCAAGACCTAGGTTTTAAGGCACGCCGACCTTAGGAATGCCATTTTGGTGCCCAGACAACCAACATAGCTGCTAGCCATCCAGCAGAGCCACGACACTAAGGTATTGACGACCTCAGCATTTTGGCACACCGACCACGGGGGCCCAACGAAATCGTAGACATGAAGCTTCTGATCTCTAGGCGCCCGACGGATCTGGCAGAGCAGCGAAACATGCCTACCCCGGAAAGTCTTCAATCGAACCTACGACCATTCTGCTCAGGAAACAGAAATATATGCTAATTGGAATAGGTCCATTTACATGCTGAGCCATAGTGGGTGCACCAGGATGCAGAGCCTAGCGAGTGCAAATAAATACATGAGGTCGTAGGGGAAAGTTGTTCAGTTGTCCTCGTATAAGGTGTAGTTAGGCGTTGGGCTCTCTAACGCAGAGTCAGGCTTATCTCTCCATAGACTGCAGGGTCACGGGTCAATAGTGGTCGGAGATTCTCTTCCCACCTAGAAAACAACAACTTCGTCCAGTGTCAGAGCTCATCCGGCCATAACCGAGTCTTGGCTCTCGTTATAAATAGCATCATAAGACTGAAGGAGGCAAGGACCGAGCATTGTTGAGCTATGAAGCCGCAGAGTAGAATTCCAGCCATGCCGTGGGCATACAACCGTCCAACAGAACGTAGGATGCAAAATTGTAGAAGCTCTTGGAGCTAGAAGAATGAAGTCACTAAGAAGGTCTTTCGAACTGGCGAAGGCGACGACGGAGCGGGAGGAAGGTCTAACAACCTGATGAAAGTGACAACGGAGCAGGAGAAAGGTCTAGTGTCCTGACGAGGATGAAGACGGAGCCAGAGGAAGGTCTAGCAACCTAACGAAAGCGATGACGGGGACGGAGGGAGGTCTAGCTACCTAACACCGGCGACAATGGAGTCGCACGGAGGGTAGACCGAGCTGAAGCAGGCGGCAACGAAAACACCGGGAGGCTCAGAGACCAGACAATGGTGACAACGAAGCTGCAAGGAGGTCTAGCGACCTGGAGAAGATGACGACGCAGACACCGGGAGGTCTAACGACCTAAAGCCAGCGACGATAGAGCCACAGAGAGGTCCACCGACCTCAATCCAACAACGATGGAGTGTTGACGGTAGATTATCGTATCAAAGTTCATATGGATTTGCAAGCGGACAAATCCCCCGTCGTAGTCAAGGGACCCTTCTTCCCTCGAGTGGTGAACCCAAGGTATCGAATCCGTGGAATAATGTGCAACGCAAGGATTCAATCTAGTAAAGCAAGGAAAGCTATCTAATGAAGAACTAAGTTGCATCTAATCTAAGATATCATCAAGTAAACGCATCTAATCTAATCTACTAAAGAGGTAACAAGAGAAAGCAAGAGATAACCGATCTAGAGAGTCTTGATCATGCTTATGTTGTAGCTCCAACAAGATAGATGAAGATAGAAAAGCGAATCTCGTTAAAAGCATCTTTAAATCGTGGCCTCCCTTCCGACTCCGAAAACGCCCGCCTTTCGGAACCCCCGTTCTATCACAACGTATCCCTATTCATGCGGGTAGTCTAGGGCGAGTTCGATAGAACAAGTTGAAATCACTTGGCCAGTCCGGTATGCACCTCTAGCCACCGTGGCTACAAGAGCACCCTATGTAATCTATCTTAAGTATAGATCGTAGAAGAAGCAAAACCAAGAAGAAAACAAAATCATCGGGAAGGCACTTGATCGCTAGAAATCGGATTCACTTAAAGACTTCACCATGAATGATTACATAAACAAGATCACCACCGGGATCCTACCTCGATCTTGATCCTTACTCCGGAGCTCCGACGTGGTCTTCCATGCAAGGTTCCCACGTCGGCTAGGGAGACCCTAGACAACTAGCACGACCCTCATCTCCGAGATGGTGCCCCTCAAGCTTCTCTGCTCCTTGGCGGCGGATGACGAATTGATTGATGCGTGGCTCTCGGTCAGGGGGCTATAAATAGCCCGAGATGCAACTAGGTCAAAGGGGAGGCCGACTAGGCCTCGAAATGGGCTGGGCCGGCTGGCCTGGACCGGCCGGCCTGGGACCACTTCGGCCCAGTCCGCGGCCTGCTTCGCCCGGTATTGCTTCTCGCGTCTTCTAGATCCTATCCCCTTTTGCATGTGGGCCCTTGTCGTCGGTTTCTCTCCGAATTGGACGAAGCTCCTTGTCTTGCAAGATTCAGCACTTTTTTGGCTAGGTCCTCGGAGTTTTCCATCTTCTCGGGTTGGGTCCTTGGGCTTCTTGGAGTCGTGTTCACTTCATTGCTTGACTTGTACCGGGCTTCAAGGTCTTGTCATGAGGTGCTTAATGAACTTATCCCGGAAGTCTTGCTTTCAACGTTAAAACCCTGCGTAAACACTTAACTCCAAAACCGACATGCACAAGTGAACTTGTTATACCACGGGGGTTAGTACCAATGGATAAGATACAAAAGTCATGCCAACACCGAAGGTAAACTCATGGCTAGGTTGACGGATTTTCACCGTCAACATGGAGCCACCAGGAAAGTTCATCGAAGGTGACGACGGAGTTGGAGAGAGGTCTAGCGACCTGACGCCGGCGACGATGGAGACGCCACGGAGGTCTAGTGACCTAACAACGGTGACGCCGGAGCAAAGAGTTGGTCCTGTAAAATAAAATAAACACCAGATCGGTGTATCAGTCTGTCGAATATAAATATGATGAACACTTAGCCTGAGCAAAACAAGTAGATGTTGAATAATGTTAGCTGAAGCTGAACATTTTTGTGCTATCTTTTGTTTGAAAAGGGCATTCCCCTTATCGTGCAAGGCACACATTATGCAAACTCGAAAGCTCTGAAGCTACAAAGTGTTTCACCCCTCTACAATACTCAGCAGGGAGTGATAGAGGCGGAGTGCCCGATCTTTCGGTGAGTGGAGATAGCTTCGATCTGGTGGGAGACGACCCTCACGATTCGACTACGACGAGCGAGACTCGAAGCGCCAATGCAATCGCTGAACCAACTCCCGATGGTTACCGACCTTGCCGGCGCAAGATCAGCCTGATCACGAAGATCAATTCCTGTGCGCAATCGAAGAACGAACAAGAATCCGAGGCGAGCAATTTTAATATCACTCGAAAGTGGAGTTCTGAATCACAGAGGACAACACGTATTTGTGCGTGTTCTGGTGTAGCTAAAGCTAGATGTAAAACAAAACTCAAACCCTAATGTGGCGGCGGCTACTGAATATATGAGCTAGGAGGATGTCCTCCTAGGGTTGTGGGCGACCAGGGGTCGGCCACAACATGGGCTTAAGGCTCGACACGATACACGGCCCGTTGGGCCAAAATAAGGTGACGCAGCACCTTAGACAGAAAAACAGTCCGACTCAAAACGACGTAGTTCAACTCTCTTGCACGAGCCCGAGTGATTGGCCCTGAAGGTGGTGCCTGGAGTGAAGGTGCTGCTGGTGTAGATGTACTGGTGATGTCCTCATCAGTGTCCTCATCAGGGAGTCTTAGATGTAGCCGACACATGGGGAGGAGTCTGGGACTCAGGTTTTGCAACCACACAACATCAAATACTCATAACGAGAGTCAAGCAGTTATAGGAAGAACACATAGGAGAAGTAGAACCACACAGGTCTAGCGACCCTTAGATTGGCAAGGCCAAGTCCCCGAGCATGTCCAGGGTGAGGGGAACATAGCACAAGATAAAAAGTTTGAACTCTCAGGTTTGGCGACCTACGTGTTGGCATGACCAAGCCCCCGAGCATGTCGAGGGGAGGGGTCAAAAGAGCAGAATAGCATGTAGAGCAGGTCTACAAAATTAATTAAAGCCGTAAAATATTTAATTGCAAATAATACTAGCTTGCCTGTAGTTGAGGTCGGAAGATCGTGAGTAGGTAAAAATATTTAATTGCAACGCGAGCTGAGGCCGCACGCGGAGCTGTCGAGGAGGTCAACAATGAGCTGGCGGATGGCCGAGCTCAAGGTCAGTGCATTATGTTGTTGGGCCGAGCCCTAGCGCTCGTCATGGCCATCATGTGCAAGGATCCGTATATCATTTGTGGTTGTATAAACAAGTAACAAAGACCTTGATTAGCCATCTGTTGGTGGAAATCGGGCCCGAAGGGTGGACGCCGACACAACAGCCCCCTGAGTACACTCTCTCCCTTCGCTCGCTTCCACGAGGCTACTACTTCTACTTGCGCAAGGAAAGGAAACGCTAGAACTTAACAGGACAGTAAAGGAAACAAGGGAATACTCAACAGACCGAAGACCGAAAGACCTGCAGATGCCTTCGGTGCTCTCTTCTCATTACAGTGTGTCCGTTTCATTACAAGGGGTTCACTATTTATAGGAGACCCCTGGGCATAGTCATTTGCCTCAATTACACCTTTTTCGTTCCTGACAAACTGCTTTAAACACTTTACAAGGGTATAACAGTAAGTCCCCGCGTCGTACAGGCCTCCAGCGTGTCTTCGTACGGCCGAAACGCCTTTACACGCGGGCGCCCTTGTCTCTGCCCCGTCCGGAGCCTACTTTACACGTTGGCGGTAGCCACATGTCCAGGATCGTTGCACCTTCGATGCCGAAGTGGCGACCCTGGACCAGGGGCGTTGGGCCTCCTCAGACACCTTGCCCGCGCCGCCGCCGGCCCCGGACGCGATGTCCTCGGCCGGCGCGCCACGTTCCTGGCCCTCTTGGGCCTTCGTCACCGGAGCACGGCCATCAGCACCTTCGGCGCCGAAGGTAGGCGCCGCCACAAGGGATCATCCCTGCACAACGAAACTCATATGGCATAAGCGGCATTAGTGTTTTGTTAGTGCCTGTGCAGCGAAGGGTTTTCCCGCGAGACCGAAGCCGTATGCAGACCGAGGGTCGCCAGCGTGGCCGGGCGAGGGCGATGCTTCCGAAGACCAACTTCCCCAACAGTAGCCCCTCGTCAGTGAGGGCCGTCCTGAACCTGTGATGGGCCGAACTTACGATCGACCTTATCCGGGAGAAGAACGGTCTTCGGAACTCCCCCGGACGGCCCACGCTGACACGACGACCCGAAAAAAGATGTGCGCTGCCCCTTGGCGAATTTACCATTGTGAGGGGCTGTTACTGGGTAAAAAGGTAATTTCGGTCGTCGTCGGCGCGATTATCGGGACTCATTACTATAAAAAAGGGGCCGCCCTTTGGGTTGCCCCAACCAGCGGCTGCGACCCAAAGCTACGACGCGCGACAGCTCCGAAGGTCTATTGTAAGATTTCCTCCAGCCCCCTTGCTTCCGCTTTCACTTCGTGCCTAGTTAGCATTCATGGCGCCGAAGCGGAGACGCGATGCTGTCGCGAGAGAGATCGCGAAGACCTACACGTTCGGTCAGAGCCAGATCGACAAGACCGACGTGGAGGCGCTGGTGAAGAATCGCATGGTCGGGGCCGGCCGAGCCCCTGGCCGTGAGACTGTGCCGCGGCCACGGGACAACGAAGTTGTCATCTTTCGTGACCTACTGTACGCAGGGCTTCGGTTCCCGCTGCACCCCGCCGTCGTCGACATACTTCGGTACTTCGATATCTACCTGCACCAGCTCACCCCAAACGCCATCCTCCGGCTATCGGTGTATATGTGGATATGCCGGACGACAAAGATCAAGCCCTCCACCGAGGGCTTCGCTTCGGCGCATCAGGTGCATCACCAGCGACGGACGGTCTTCGAGGAAGAGGGGCACCAGTCTGTGGAGAAGGATTGCCAGTTTGGCTGTCTCAACTTTTCATACAAGGCCGGCGTGGTGAGCCCGGTCACCACGTACCGGAACAAGTGGCCTTCGGATTGGCAGCAGCATTGGTTCTACTACGCCCTGAGTCCTCCCACTTCCGGAGGCGCTCACCCGCTGGCGACGAAGGAGCTCCGCCCCTCCACGAGTCCTACGCTAAGAACCCTTCGACCCGGAGGGCGACGAATTCGTGATAATGCTGTGCCGGTTCGCGCGCAAGTACGGCACACGCGGCATCGTGGAGGAGTACCGCAGCATCCCCGTGTGCCCGCTGGTGGACGGCTGGTCCGTGGCCGAAGACGAGTGGGCGGAGGATATCGGGGGCATTCCCTGCCCTGACTGGACGAAGGTCTTCGGCTTCACAGCCGAATGTAAGTTACTTTGCGCCCTTCGGAGAGTTGTTCTTAGCTATGTCCCTGGTAAATGAAATGCTGACCGACTGGGCTGTTTTTTCTGCAGTGCTGAGGAGAAGGAAGGTGGAGGCGCACGGGGACTTCATCCTCGGCCCCGTCTCGCCGAAGGAATATAAAGACACCGTTGCGGAGCTGAACGGATCCCGGACGAACCGGGTGTTCGAATTCTTCAAGATCACTCCACCTGAGCGCGTCGGTTTTGCCAAGCATCGCGAGGCAGCCGAGAAAAAGGCCGCGGCGGTTGCGGCCGCCGAAGCGGACGGCGGAGGAGACGCGCGACTTCTGCCGCGCGCCGCTCCGCGCGCGGCCGAAGACCGGCGGAGGAACGCACCGCCGCGGCCACCGGCCGCCGCCGAAGGGAAGGCCCGAAGAAACGGGGCGGGCGGCCGGCGGACTCGCCCCCCGTCCCCCAAGAGGACCCGCGTCGTCGACGTGGAGACGATCCTCGTCGAAGATGTGATAGCCGCCGTGCCACCGCGCGCGGCCGCGCCTTCGGACGTGCCTTCGGCGATGGCCGGGACAGGGGCCGCCGGGCCGCTGCTGGTCCCCCTTAGCCCACAAGAAAAAGATAGTGACGATGACAGCAATGTTCGCATCGTGTCTTCCGTCGGGGACGCGCCACGCAAACCGAGCCCTGCCGCCCTTGGCGCTGAAGCCCCACAAGAAAAAGATGACTCCAGCTCCACCTCCAGCAGCTCGTCTGACACTTCCTCCAATGGCACCGAGCAATCCGCCTCCCCTTCGGCCCCTGCTTCTGAGAAAAATGATGTCGTCCCCGAAGCGGAGGAAGAGGAGGACGAGGGGCCCGAGAGAAGCAGCTATCGGGTGACGCCAGAGGAGCCCCGGGCCGCCGTTGTTCGTCTTCAAGTTCCCGCCGAAGCCAAGCTGATTGGCGGGAAAACGATCCGCTTTTTGGGGCTGACGAGTGGCGGACATGAGCGCCAGTTCTTGGAAGAAGCCGGAGCAAGCTTCTCCATCCCTCATGAAGAGGAATACTTCGGGAAGCTTACCACGGCTGAGCTAACGACGGCATGCGGGGACCTGTCCCTAAAGGCCTTCATCGCGTCGCGATGCCTCGCCCGAAGGCTGGAGCAGGAGAGCAAGGAGACAAAGGAGAGATCGGTGGCCGCTGTCTCCTCGCTTGAAAACCGAGTGGCGGAGCTGGAGGGTCGACTGGCTGCGGAGCAAGAGCGCTCCCGAAGGCTGCAGCAGGAGAAGGAAGACTCGGCAAAAACCTCCGAAGCTGCCCTCAACAAGCTGCGCCGCGACGTGGAGGCCCTGGGCATCGCTAAGGAGGACTTGCACGCTCAGCTCGCCGACAGAGAGGCCAAGTTGGCCGAAGCGCAGGAAAAGGCGAGCGAGCTGAGCGGGACGCTGGAGCGGTACCGCACAGATCACCTTCGGAGCGCGGAGGTCCTTCGCAACGACATACTACAGGTGCTGGAGCAGTGTAACCTGGACGCGCCGCCTGTCCCATTCCCCCGGTGCACCGTTGAGTCATACTACGAGTGGGTGAACGCCTGTTTCGACCTCATCTCGATGAACACAAAGATCTTCGGAGAGCTCGCGGCTGCGGTGGGGGTTCGTACGCTGGCTTATTCGGTGTGCTCGCTGGTGCCCCCGGATCGCCCATCTTCGGAGAAGACGATCAGCAAAGGCGACCTTCATCGGCTTACAAAGGAGAACTTCGAATGGCCCAGCGACGCGGACCTGGACGTTGGACAGCTCCCGGTGCTCCCAAAGAACCTCGTGAAAAACTTCATGAACACCTTCTTCGCCCAGCGCGGGTATCAACTCACTCTGGACGAGTCCGCCCGCCTTAGTGCCCAGGTGCGCCGAAGCTACTTCCTCCTTATGCTTATGATTGCGTTAAAAGTATATTTTCGTAAGTACTTTGACACACTGCCCACGTTGTTTCGCAGATAAGGCCTCGGCTGCAGCAGCGTGTCTACGACCGTCTTCGGGTTCGGTTCGGCGGCACTCCACCCCTGCCCCAGTTCATGACGCAGAGGGATTGGATCGCCATGCCCGGCGTTCCTCTTCTCACCGCTGAGGGCTCCGTAGCTGCGGCCCAGGAGGGAGGCGAAGCCGCCGTCGTTGCTGAGGACGAAGCTGGCGCCGCCGAAGACACGACGGCTCCCACCACCGAAGAAGGGCACGGGAGGGGGGGGGGCGCCGGGGGCCGCGATTGAGGGGGAGCAGCCGAGGCGGCCGCGAGGGACCGGCCCTTCGGCACCCGCCGGTGTTGGGCGCCCCCGCCGCTGAAGAAGAGGTCACGCCTGCCCCTGGTGATGCTTTGCGGCGGGGCGCGGTCCCCGCGGGAGGAGACGCCGCGCGAGATGCTTCGGAGGTGGCACACGCGGCAGAACTTGAGGCTGCGCTGCTGGCCGCGCCGGCTCTCCCCGGCGGCGAAGGACCTGCGGAGGCAACAGTCAACGCGACTGTCGCGTCGGTCGAGGCCACCGAAGCTAGCACCGTGCTGAGCGAGGCCCCCGTCGTCGCCGAAGGTGCCGAGGTGTGAAACGCGTCGGTCTAGTACTTGTAAAGAAGTGAAACAGTCTCCCCTTGACGGGATGGAATTTTTGTAAAGTAAACTGATGCACTGTATCTCTTCACAGGTTCCTTCGGTGGTCCCTGCGCAGAGGGCCGAAGGTGCGAGCAGCTCAACTTTGCCCCTTAACTCCCTTTTTGTCGCGCCGAACGTTTGGACGAAATTTAGTATCCGCCATCCTGATGTTTCGTACGTCGAGTTTTTGTCGTATCGTGCGGAGCGTTACCGCCTTCACAATGAAGCGGCTAAGCGCTTTTTCACGGATTTTTCAAGGGACCCCGCACGTCGGGATGCCATTCTTAGAGAGCGGGCCGCCCGTAGGGCAGCTAAGCGTAACTTAGTGGACCCCTTCGTGACCGAAGGGGTCGTTCCAAAAATAGAGCCGATCGAAGAGGGGGTCCTTGGGCCGCCCGAGTATGTGTATTTGATTCCTGACGCCTCGTCGGAGAGCTTCGTGGCGGTGAAGGTCGAGACGGAGTGATCCCCTTCGCACAGACTCTAACCCCAACTTCGGCGCAGGACGGATGCCTACCGACAGCGAGCTTCGGGAGATGGCTCTGGAGATCATAGATATGGCCTATCTTCGGTTGATCGACGAGATCTGTGAGGACGTGCTGAACGAAGATTGATCGTTAAGTGTAGCTACGGGCTGGCGCGAAGACTTGAAGCACAGGACTTCGGAACTCCCCCCGGAAGTGTTCGCGGCATGCCCGGAGCGGATTTCTGACCACGGACTTGTAAATTTATCGTTCGAGGCAGTGTGTGTTGTAACTGCACTAATTTTTCCCTTGTAAAGTTATATGTTGAAAATGTGAGAAGGAAAACGGACGAGAGGTGTTTGCGCCCATCTTTTTCGTGCTTTCAATGTTTCGTTCACTACTTGCTTGATCAAGAGAACCCTGAGTGCGTTGGGACGAAGCGGCACCGCGCTTCCCCTTCGGAATTAACTTGCAACGGCTCGCCCTCTCGGGTTAGAAAATACCGTTATGTTTAGGACGTGCGTTTTTCGCTGACCATTTTTAATGCGCCTGCTCGAGTCAAGTCGAGGGTGTATACCACGCGAAGCGGGCTTCCCTTCGGTCGAAAACAGGACCGAAGCATTGGTTTAGGTGTGCGTTTACTTCGGCCGAGTCGCGGCCTTGTTTTGCACTAAGTGCTCTTTTCCTTTGGTCGAAAACGAGACCGACGCATCGCTCCAGGCGTGCGCTTACTCTGGCCGAATCGTGGCCTCGCTCCGCGCCAAGCGGTTTTTCTCTTCGGTCAACTCGAGACCGACGCATCGCTCCAGGCGTGCGCTTACTGCGGCCGAATCGTGGCCTTGTCCCGCGTCAAGCGGTTTTTCTCTTCGGTCAACTCAAGACCGACGCATCGCTCTAGGCGAGCGCTTACTCCGGCCGAATCGTGGCCCTGCCCCGCGTCAAGCGGTTTTCCTCTTCGGTCAACTCGAGACCGACGCATCGCTCCAGGCGAGCGCTTACTCCGGCCGAATCGTGGCCCTGCCCCGCGTCAAGCGGTTTTTCTCTTCGGTCACGACAATAAGTGACAGGCTTGGTGCGCGCGCTCCCAAGGCGATCCGTGCCTAGGCTGTCACTTACCGTGCCGAAGGCCACTTCGGAGACTAGGCCCCCCTCAAAGGCGGTGGCCTAGCTTCGACAGAGTGGCGAGAGCATTCTTTGGAAAGAAAGTAAACTGCATGCGAAGGGATGGGGGAACACTGACTTATATTACATGTCAGGAATCAAAGGGGTACAAAGGGCCGCCTCGTTAAAAACCTCACACTTCGCGGATCCGGAGGGGAACCGCGAAGCCTCCCCCGTGAGGAAAAGAGTACGTCCCCCACTACTTTAATGTACATAGGATACATAGTCGCTATCTCGACTTAAGAGAAAAAGAAACTATTGAAGTTCAAGACCTATGTTAAAACTTGTAGTTGCTTCAGACGAAGTACTTCTGAAGCATGTCCACATTCCAGGTGTATGGCTCTTCGTCGCCCGTTAGCCGGTGCAACTTGAACGTTGCTTCGTTTGCGGTCGCCGTCGCTATGAACGGGCCTTCCCATTTCCCATGCATCTTGCCCTTCAGTTTGCCCTTCGGCACCTTGCGTAGCACAAGGTCCCCTGACCGTATGAGCTTCGGTTTGATCTTCTTGTTTTTCCACCTTCGGGTCTCATCTTGGTAGGCCGAGAGGTTTTCGGCTGCCTGTAGGCGGACCTCCTCAATGTTCTGAACCGACGCCTTAAGGTCTTCGTCTCCGGAGGGTGCGCTCCTCCAGGTTCCCAGACATAGCTCCTCGGGTAGCATGGCCTCCTCCCCGTATAACAGCTTGAAGGGGGAGAACTGTGTAGTTCTGGATGTGGTGGTGTTGTGGGACCAGATTACCCTCGGTAGCTCTTCGGCCCATTTGCTCTTGGGTAAGTCAGTAATGTTCCTCTTGATGCCAGCGAAGATGATCCCGTTGGCCCGCTCCACCGCCCCGTTGGACTGCGGGTGGTAGACCGAAGCGAAGCACAGCTTCGTCCCCAAGTATGTACAAAATTCTTTGAACTCAGCGCTATCAAATTGCTTGCCATTATCCACTGTGACCTCGTGGGGGACGCCGAAGCGGCACACTATGTTTTGCCAAAAGAACTTCTGAATGGTTGCCGAAGTGATGCTCAGCAGCGGCTTCGCTTCAACCCACTTGGAGAAATATTCGACCGCCACAACCGCGTGGGTGTAGTTTCCGGGCGCCGTGGGTAGCGGGCCGACGATGTCAATACCCCACCGGGCGAAGGGCCACACCGGTGGCAACAGCTGTATCTCATTGGAGGCGAACTTGCTGTAGGGCGCGTGGCACTGGCACTCTGGACAGTGGCGCACTATATCATGGGTATCTGCGACCGCCGAAGGCCAGTAGAAGCCCTGGCAGAAAGCTTTCTGCACCAATGCCCTGGTGCCGAGGTGGTGTGAGCACATGCCGCTATGGATTTCGTGGAGCAGCTGTTTTCCCTCGGTGACCGATATGCACTTTAACAGTGGGGCAAACACCCTCTTCGGTACAGGTTGCCGTCGACGAGGTGATAGTTTCTCGCCCTGATGGCCACTCTCTTGGTGATGATCCCATCTTCGGCCTCATAGTACCCTTTGAGCGCCGCCACTATTGGGGCGCGCTAGTCCTCACTCTGTATGGCGTTCACAAACTTGGGGGGTGCTGCTTCATTGGCTGCAGACTTCGAGGTGGTTGTTTCATAGAAGACATCCGGTGGCAGGGGCTCGAGTAGTGCGGTTGCCTTTGCGATGGCGTCGGCCTCCTTGTTGTAATTCCTGGGAAAGCTTCTCACTGTGATGCCGATGAAAAACTTTTCCATACTTCGGACGGCCTGCAGGTACTTCATCATATCTGGGTTCTTTGCCTTGTAGGTTTTTCCAATGTGGCAGGCAACAAGTTCGGAGTCTGTCAGGATGACGAGCCTCCTTGCACCTACAGCCCTGGCTTTCCGAAGCGCAAGCAGCAGGCCTTCGTACTCTGCCATGTTGTTTGTGCAGTTGTCATAGTTCAGCCGCAAGGCATATCGGAGCTAGATGCCTGAAGGTGACTTTAAGACTACTGCAGCCGCCGACCCAAGGTGGCAGTACGCGCCATCGCACTGGACTTCCCATATCGACTCTGTAACTACTGCTTCCCCCTTTGGTGCCGAAGGCGTCCAATCGGCTACGAAGTCGGCGAGGACTTGAGACTTTATCGCGCTGCGGGCGACAAAGCTTATAACGTGCTCCGCCAATTCCGAGGCCCACTTGCCCAACCTGCCCGTTGACTCCTTGTTCTCGAACATGTCTCGGAGAGGGAAAGCTGTGGGCACCGAAACGTTGTGGCTCTGGAAGTAATGCCGAAGCTTCCTTTTTGCCATCACGACAGCATATGCCATCTTTTCCATCTCGGAGTAGAGAAGTTTTGAGCCGCTCAGAGCTTCGGAGACGTAGTATATGGGGAACTGCCTCAGAGCGTCTGCCTCTTTGCGCTCTTCCACAAGCACTGCGCTGACCGCTGTGTCGGTTGCAGCGATGTACAACAGTAGTTCGGCCTTCGGTGACGGCTTGGTCATGACTGCAGCATCTTCAAGGTATTTCTTGAGGTCATCGAAAGCTTGTTGTTGCTCTGGGCCCCATTGGAAGGTTGAGTTGGCGCGGAGTACTTTAAAGAAAGGAAGGCTTCGTTCGGCGGCTCTGGAGATGAAACGGTTCAGCGAGGCAATTCTGCCTGTGAGCCTTTGGACTTCCTTTCTGGTGCTTGGAGGCTGCATCCTTCGTAGGGCTTCAATCTTCTGGGGGTTCGCCTGGATGCCTCGCTTAGAGACCATACAACCCAGTAACTGCCCCTTCCGGATGCCGAAGATGCACTTCTCTGGGTTGAGCTTGAGGCCGTTTCGCCTCATGTTGTCGAAGGTCTCGGCCAGATCTGCAATGTGGTCTTCCTCTTTTTCGCTCATGATGACGATGTCATCAACGTACAGCGAGGCGTTGCGCCCCAGCTGGCTGCCCAGGATCAGCTTCATCATGCGGTTGAAGGTGGACCCGGCGTTGTGCAGGCCTTCGGGCATTCTGAAGAAGCAGAAGATGCCGAAGGGAGTTGTGAATCCGGTTTTGGCTTCGTCTTCCCTTCGCATCCACACTTGGTGATAGCCGGAGAAGCAATCTAGGAGGCTCAACATGTCACAGCCGGCGGCCTGATCAATAATGACGTCGATCCTTGGCAAGGGGTAAGGGTCCTTCGGGCATGCCTTGTTGAGTTCGGTGAAGTCAATACACATTCTCATGTTGCCGTTCTTCTTCGGCACCATGACCACGTTTGCCACCCAGGTGGGGTATTGGACTTCTCTGATGATTCTCGCGTTGAGCAACTTTTGTACTTCGGCCTCCGCGGACTTGACCCTGTCCGCCGACATCGGCCGCTGCCTCTGCAGCTTCGGTTTGACTCTCGGGTCGGTGTTGAGCGCATGCTCTATGACCGAACGATGGACGCCTGTCAGATCGGACTTGGACCATGCGAACACATCTTGATTGTTGCGAAGGAACTGCAAGAGCCGGCCTTCGTCCTCTGTGCTGATCTCGGCGCCTATCATCACGGTTCTGCTGGGCACGTCCTCGCATAAGGGGACTGTTTTCGTGACGTCGACAGCTTTCATGCGCTCGGCTTCGGCCCCCTTCATGGACTGTCTCATCTGGGCTTCGGCCTTGTGCTCTTCGGCCACTGCAGCTTCGTTGCTCTCGTCTTCATTGATGACATGAACTTGTCTGTTGTGGACCGAAGTGTTGCGCTCGGCTCTTCGGGCCTCCTCCTGGCTGCCGTACACGGATATTACCCCTGCCGCCGTCGGTATTTTCATCAGCAGATACCCTTGGTGGATGACCGCTGCGAACTTATTTATAGTGTTGCGGCCAAAGATGGCGTTGTACGGGTATGCGAAGTCTACAACATCGAATGTTATGACCTCGGTTCTCATGGTGGCGTCTTGGCCGAAGGATACATTGACATCAATCTTGCCCAAGGCTTCGATTTTCTTGTTGCCGAAGCCGTACAGCGGGTGTTCTGCCTTCTTCAGGTCTTCCTTTTTGAACCCCATGCCGGTGAAACACTGCCATGTCAGGATATCTGCTGAGCTGCCGTTATCCACCAAGATCCTCCCCACATCATTGCCGAAGTAATACTTTGTGTTCTTGCCGATGTTGGCCCTTATGACGAGCGGATCATTGTGAGGGTAGTGCTGCAGCCGGATGTCAGCTGCCGTGAAGGTTATGGGGACGTGGGACCATGGCAAGTGAAAGTACTTGCCGGAGCAGATATGCGACACGCTTCGGTAGTAGTCTTGGTGTTGCCTCTTTGTCTCGTGCGTCGGCTCATTGGATCCGCCGGAGATCGCATTGATGATGTTGAGCATGCCCGTCATACCCGAACTGCTGGAGTCAGGGGCCTCTTGCTTTGGTGGGGGTGGAGGTGGCGGTTGGGTGTGGGTGTAGTGTGTTTGGTGGTGGGCAGCCGGGTTCGGCCACGAAGGCACGAAAACCGAAGGCTGCTGCGCGAGCGGGGGAGGGGGCGGAAGCAGCTGCGGCGCGGAAGGTGTGTATGGTTGTGGCTGGTGGAAAGCATGCGCAGGTGCCGAAGGTTGGTAAGGTTGGTGATGGTATGGTGGTGGCAAGGCCCTGAACTGACCTGCATTTTGGTATTTCATGACATGGTTCACGGCCATGCCTGCTGCCTTTGCCTTCTCCTCCGCCTCCCACTCTAGTTTCATCTTGACCGCCGAAGGGCACTGGTGCGTGTGATGCTGGGCATCAATTCCGTGGAGCCAGCAGAAAAACCGCTCACCACCGGCCCGCTGCGGCTGGGTGTGTTGCTGTGGCTTCGGCCCTCTGTTATGCTTGTATCCGCCTTTGTGCCCGCCGCCCCTGTGCTTGATATGAACCCGCTAGGGTTTGTTCCCGATCTTTCGATGAGAGGTGTTGGGATAATTCGATTGAAGGAGACGACGTTCACGGCCCGACTACAACCTGTCCAAGGATGCGCCTTAGCAACCGATACACCACCTCCTATGGCTGCCGCGATCTTGTGGAGCGCGTCACCCGGCCACTAGGGCACCTATTCCTGCAAGCAATCGAAGAACTAGCAAGAACAAGTATGAAACAAGTACTGAGATTACTAGATGGGGATGAAAGATTCAATTCTCAAACTCTATATCCAACAACGGTGGGGTTCCGTAGAAAAGGAGGCGACCGGCGCTCTCACAAGCAAGTAGCAATGGCTAAACTTGATCTAAACAAAACCCAATCAGTTTGTGGCAGCTATGGAGGTATATGAGAGGGTGGAGGACGACCTGGACGTGGTGGGGGTCGTCCTACAACCCTAGGACGCGCCCCTATGGGGCTCCACTTGATACACGGCCCATTGGGCCAAATAAGGTGGCGCAGCACCTGGGACAGATTGACATCCGGTCAATGTTTCGACGATTGCGGCCGCCTCAAAATAGATATGGACATGAGTCTAGTTCCATATGAAAGGTGACTTCATCACGGTTCTAGGAAGTATTTGAACGCCCCAATCCGACTCCGTGTGCGACCGTGGCGTCCGTCACAAGATGGTGCTTTTCTGCAGTCCGAATCCAGCCTGCGCGAGTCCTTCTCCCTTTCGGTCTTGACCATGATTCCTAATCAAAACAAGAGTGCACGTGTCTCCACAATCTAAATATGATGAACATGAACTCAAGAGTGAACTCACTTGATTATTAAGTTGACGAGCACGGGCACGAGTAATAGGGCCAGCAATAACATGATCTTGTGCAGGCGTGGATGTATCGTTGGTGGTGATGTCCTCATCATCCTCCCCTTCTTGCATTTGAGTCGTCCTCGACTTAAGCTCATCTTCTTCTCCAAATAGGGCTTCAAATCTGCAATGTTAAATGTGGGACTAACCCCAAAATCTGCAGGAAGCTCTAGTTTGTATGCATTGTCATTTACTCTCTCTAACACTTTAAAAGTATGCATTGTCATTTACTCTCTCTAACACTTTAAAAGGTCCATCAGCCCCTAGGCAATAATTTAGATTTGCGTAATTCAGGAAATCTCTCCTTTCTCAAGTGCAACCAAACTAAATCTCCAGGTTCAAACTTTATTTCCTTTCTACCTTTATCACCAACAAGCTTGTACTTAGCATTCATGCGCTCAATGTTCTCTTTAGTTGTTTCATGCGGTTTAACATCAATTCAAGACGTTTAGTTGCATCAAAATTTAAATTCTCAGATGATGGTAAGGGCATTAAATCAATAGGAGCACGAGGTAAGAAACCATATACAATCTGAAATGGGCACATCTTGGTAGTAGAATGCATCGAACGATTATAAGCAAATTCAATATGAGGCAAACAATCTTCCCACATCTTAATGTTCGTCTTTAAAACAGCCCTTAACATAGTAGACAAAGTTCTATTCACAACTTCAGTTTGACCATCAGTTTGAGAGTGACATGTAGTTGAAAACAAAAGCTTAGTCCCCAATTTAGCCCACAAAGTTTTCCAAAAATAGCTAAGGAATTTAACATCACAATCAGAAACAATTGTATTGGGCACACCATGCAAGCGAACAATTTCCCGAAAGAACAAATCAACAATATGAGAAGCATCATCAGTTTTATGACATGGTATAAAGTGTGCCATTTTTGAAAATCTATCAACAACCACAAACACACTATCACGACCCCTCCTAGTCCTTGGTAAACCCAACACAAAATCCATAGAAATATCTTCCCAAGGAGCACTAGGAACGGGTAAAGGCAAATACAAACCGTGCGCATTTAACATTGACTTAGCCTTTTGACATGTAGTGCAACGTGCAACAAATCTCTCCACATCTCTTCTCATTTTTGGCCAAAAGAAGTGACCAGCAAGTATGTCTTCTGTCTTTTTAACTCCAAAATGCCCCATCAAGCCACCTCCATGCGCTTCCTGCAACAACAACAAGCGAACGAGCTAGCCGGAATGCATAGCTTGTTAGCTCTAAAAACAAACCCATCACTAACGATGAATTTGTTCCACCCTTTGTCACCCTTACAATGCAGCAACACATCTCTAAAATCGGGATCATTAACATATTGGTCTTTAATTGTTTCTAATCCAAAGATCCCGTAATCAAGTTGGTTCGAGCAAAGTATATCTCCTAGACAAAGCATCGGCAATCACATTTTCTTTCCCTTTTTTGTGCTTAATAACATAAGGAAAAGATTCAATAAATTCAACCCACTTAGCATGTCTACGATTCAGTTTTCCTTGACTACGAATATGCTTCAAAGATTCATGATCAGAATGAATAACAAATTCTTTGGGCCATAAATAATGCTGTCATGTTTCCAAAGTTCGAACAAGAGCATATAATTCTTTATCATAAGTGGAATAATTCAGAACAGGTTTGCTCAATTTTTCACTAAAATATGCAACCGGTTTGCCTTCTTGTAATAAAACACCACCCAAACAAATCCCACTAGCATCACACTCAAGCTCAAAGGTCTTATTAAAATCTGGAAGTTGAAGGAGAGGTGCATGTGTCAACTTATCTTTCAACATGATGAAGGCATTCTCTTGTGTATTACCCCAACTAAAAGGTACTCCCTTCTTTGTAAGCTCATTCAATGGTGCAGCAATGGTGCTGAAATCCTTCACAAAACGGCGATAGAATCCAGCAAGTCCTAAGAAACTCCGCACCCTGTGTGATGGTCTTTGGTACGAGCCATCCCCGTATAGCTTCTACCTTGGCTTGATCAACCTCAATTCCCTGTGGAGTCACAACATAGCCAAGAAAAGACACTTGATCGGTGCAAAATGTGCACTTCTCAAGGTTACCAAACAAACGTGCATCTCGTAAAGCATTAAAAACAACACGTAAATGATCCAAGTGTTCATCCATAGTTTTGTTGTAGATTAATATATCATCAAAGTAAACTACAACAAATTTCCCAATGAAAGCACGCAAAACCTCGTTCATTAATCTCATGAAAGTGCTAGGTGCATTACTTAACCCAAAAGACATGACTAACCACTCATATACACCAAACTTAGTTTTGAAAGCAGTTTTCCATTCATCTCCCAATTTCATACGAATCTGGTGGTACCCACTACGCAAATCAACCTTAGAAAACACAGTAGCACCACTCAATTCATCAAGCATATCATCTAGGCGTGGAATAGGATGCCGATATCGAATAGTGATATTATTAATAGCTCTACAATCAACACACATACGCCATGTTCCATCTTTCTTAGGCACCAAAATAAGCGGAACAAAGACAAGGGCTAAGAGACTCACGTACATAACCTTTGTCGAGTAGTTCTTGCACTTGCCGCCGAATTTCTTTTGTTTCCTCCGGATTGGTCCTATATGGCGCACGGTTGGGCAAAGAAGCACCCGGAATAAGATCAATTTGGTGCTCTATGCCTCGTATAGGAGGCAGACCACTGCCGGTATCTCGCTTGGAAACACATCCGAATACTCCCGCAAAATGTTAGCAACAACGGGAGGCAAAGAATGCTGCATATCTTGAATTGAAATCAAAGCATCCTTGCATACCAAAGCGTAGGCAATAGAAGTTGAAGCAATTAATTCATTAATATCAGATTTTGAAGCAAGCAAGCAATGTCCTTTCAATTTTATGCCATCTTCATTATTACCAACAGATTTGCTATTTTTATTGTTCTCAGTTTTAGCCTTTGCGGCTTTAGCAATATCATCACGCACAATAGCCTCGGGTGACATAGGAAGCAAAGCAATTTTTTTATCATTGTATACGAGAGAATAATGATTTGATCTACCATGATGCAAACAATCCGTATCAAATTGCCAAGGTCTACCTAGCGAGAATATGACAAGCTTCCATGGGCACAACATCACACTCAACAACATCATGATATGAGCCAATCGAAAAACTGATTCGTACCAGCCTTGTTACCTTTTCCTTACCATTATTGTTCAGCCACCGAATGCAATATGGATGCGGGTGCGGTTTGGTTGTAAGTGCAAGCTTCTCCACCATGTCGCTGCTAGCTAAGTTGTTGCAGCTACCCCCATCAATGATCAAGCGGTAAGAACGCTCTTTAATCACACACTTGGTTTGAAACAATGTATGCCGCTGATTTTGCTCCGCCTTCTCCATTTGTGCACTAAGCACACGCTGCACAATGAGGCTCTCATAATGTTCAGCATCCTCTGTACCAATTTGTTCGTCTGGTGGCTCCTCTCTACACCGCATCGTCGGCGACAAGCAAAACAAGTGTATCTTCATCATAATCACTAGCAGAGGAATACTCACCATCATTTGTTACCACCATAACTCGCTTGTATGGACAATCACGCTGCACATGTCCAATTCCCTTGCATCGATGGCACTGAAGGTCTCTTGTTCTACCTGTAGAGGCCACGGAAGATGTACTAACAGCTGGTTTTGGAGCAGATTTCATTGCTGAATTTGTGGGAGCAACACGTGTCTTGTCGCTGGAGGGAGGTGAAAGTGCTGATCGACCCGATGGGGGATGTACACGCCCTGAAGAAGTAGTTGTTCGCTGCCATGATGCTGATCTCCCTGCATTAATGTTAGACCTTGCACTAGCATATCGTCCCTGCACTTCCCTTTCAGCTTTACAAGCAAAATGAAAGCATTCTGTTATTTTAGTATACTCTTTATTTGAAGGATGTCCCGAATTTCTCTATTTAACCCACCCACAAATCTAGCAATAGCAGGTTCCTCGCCCTCCCCTACGTTACAATGCAGCATACCCATTTGTAATTCCTGATAATATTCTTCTACGCTTTTAGTACCACCGCCTCAATTGTTGCAACTTATGTAACGGATCACGTGCATAGTAAGAAGGAACAAATCTAGCCCGCATGACCCGTTTTAAAGCATCCCATGTTTTTGGTACATTATTAGGATTTTTCTTAGCATATTCTATCCACCAAACGAAGCAAAATCGGTAAACTCACTAGTAGCGGCTCTAACACGTGTATTCTCAGGAAATTCATGGCATACAAACTTTTGATCAACAGCAATCTCCCAAGTAATGTAAGCATCGGGATCATATTTACCATCAAAAGGAGGTATCTTAAATTTAATCTTACTAAAAGCATCATTATTACCATGTACCTCATGTCTTCGGCGAAAACCACCCCGACCTCTACGGTTAGTACGTTGTCGTCGGTGATCTTGGTCTTCTTGTTCAGTGTCACCACTATATGCAACCCAATTATCATCCAAACTCTCGTCGTCCTTGCCATCCTTTGTCTTGTCATCCTTTTTCTTGCTATTCTCATCATACCCTTCAGTGGTCTTAGCATACATCTCATCAAACTGCGCAAAAGAGCACCAAGACTCTTGTCGATACGAGTAATAGACACCTCCAAACTCGTAACCTTGGTGTTGGTGTCGATTTGTGTGGCCTCCAATTGCCCAATCTTCTCATTTGTCACCCCGCAAGTCATTATCAATTCCTTCATTGTGCTCCTTCACCTTCTTTTCAAAGTGTTGTATGATTCTCTTGGTGCGAGGAGACAGTGGTATGGTATTCTTGGATCCATCACTTTCATCGGTACATTTCTGTCATGTTAGATAGATAGAAACAACAAGAAAACAAGTGAAGAAATAAGAAAACTCTACGGCTAATAGGATGTAGCTACAACAAGGCGCTCACTCTCAACTTGTTATACAAGCTCTTACCAATTCTTACCTTGCTCGACGAGGGGGACGACTACCAACAAGTACGCAAACCGGGAAGAAGTGTATCGGTGCGCGACAACAAAACTTGTCAAGTTTGTAGTCGAATATGTGGAGCTATAGGTGGGCTGAAACAAGGAATGACTAGCACCACAATAGTTAAAAAGCAAACTGAATAATTGTTCAACGGCGGTACTGTGCTGGCCCTAGGCTAAACCATGCTAGAGACGTGAGCCTAGGCACAAAGGTAGTCACTGAAAAAGAACAACTAGCACAGCACAAGTAAAACAACCGTTTCAACTTACTTCTCTTTCTCTTCTCTTCTCTTCTCTTCTCTTCTCTTCTTTTTTTTGTTCTTCTCTTTCTACTCTCTTTTTTTTCTTCTCTGATTTTTTCCCTCTCTTTTTCTTTCAACTTTTTTTTTCACACAACTAAACTCTATTGCTCAATATCAAGCCAAATCAGCACAAAAGGAAAAGTACACAGATTGCAGATCGCAGATCTCATGGACAATTGCAGATTGCTCAAATGGAATTTCGAGGCAAGGTTAGATCCGTTGGAAAGAAGACAATGTAAGCTTTCCGGATTGTATTTAAACACCTCAATCGGAGATCATATGAATCCGTGGTGGCAAAAGTGAAACGAGAGATGTATATGGTGACGCGAATTTCGTGACTAAAACGTGATAGAACTCAAAACTCTAAAGGAATAGACACTAAGACCAGCAACTTGACACGACCGATGCAACCAAAAACTCAACAAGCCCTAACCATGCAATGCTAGTAAAGGCTCAAAGGGTTTATGGGACAACGGGTAATCTAATCTACTATTTTTTTCAGGGCTTTTCTGGACTATAGGAAATTAAAAACAACAAAGGATTGGAACTCTCACTGAAGAACCTCGCTCTGATTACCAACTGATATGAACCCGCTAGGGTTTGTTCCCGATCTTTCGATGAGAGGTGTGGGGATAATTCGATTGAAGGAGACGGCGTTCACGGCCCGACTACAACCTGTCCAAGGATGCGCCTTAGCAACCGATACACCACCTCCTATGGCTGCCGCAATCTTGTGGAGCGCATCACCCGGCCACTAGGGCACCTATTCCTGCAAGCAATCGAAGAACTAGCAAGAACAAGTATGAAACAAGTACTGAGATTACTAGATGGGGATGAAAGATTCAATTCTCAAACTCTATATCCAACAACGGTGGGGTTCCGTAGAAAAAGGAGGCGACCGACGCTCTCACAAGCAAGTAGCAATGGCTAAACTTGATCTAAACAAAACCCAATCAGTTTGTGGCGGCTATGGAGGTATATGAGAGGGTGGAGGACGACCTGGACGTGGTGGGGGTCGTCCTACAACCCTAGGACGCGCCCCTATGGGGCTCCACTTGATACACGGCCCATTGGGCCAAATAAGGTGGCGCAGCACCTGGGACAGATTGACATCCGGTCAATGTTTCGACGATTGTGGCCGCCTCAAAATAGATATGGACATGAGTCCGGTTCCATATGAAAGGTGACTTCATCACGGTTCTAGAAAGTATTTGAACGCCCCAATCCGACTCTGTGTGCGACCGTGGCGTCCGTCACAAGATGGTGCTTTTCTGCAGTCCGAATCCAGCCCGCGCGAGTCCTTCTCCCTTTCGGTCTTGACCATGATTCCTAATCAAAACAAGAGTGCACGTGTCTCCACAATCTAAATATGATGAACATGAACTCAAGAGTGAACTCACTTGATTATTAAGTTGACGAGCACGGGCACGAGTAATAGGGCCAGCAATAACATGATCTTGTGCGAGGGCGTGGATGTATCGTTGGTGGTGATGTCCTCATCAGTGCTGGTTCTGGTCGGGGGCGCGGACACGTTGTTGATCGACGGTTTGCTTGCTTCGGCGGGCGGTTTTGCCACCCCTTCGGTGGTCCCACTTTGCCCTTGTTGTTTCGCTTCTTTGCTGCATTTGCCCGGTCGAGCCTTCGGCGGCGGCCTTTGTCGGACTTGCAGTATTCTTGCATAACTTCGAATAACTCTTGCAGAGACTTCGGCTTGACCCTATCGAGCACATCTTGGCAGTTTCCAACCCTCAGGCCCCCGACGATGGCGTCGATGATGTTGCTTTCGGACACTGTGGGCGCACGCGCTGTCAACTTGACAACCCTGTGCATGTACTCTTGCAGTGACTCACGGTCCCCCTGGACACACATGTTGACGAGGTCGTTGGAGTCTAACTCTTCGACCTGCATGCCTTTGAAGTCGGACGGCGGCTTGTTCGCGGTCCGGAACCAAGAAGTTATATGCCCCTTCGGTATGTTGGCATACCAATACTGGACTTCTCCCTTGAGCGCGAGCACAAGGGCCTTCGCCTTCGTAGTGGCGTCGCCCCCGTTGGATTCAACCGCCGCCTCGGCCGCATCGGGGAACTCCTTGGGATCGTAGTCTCCGTCATGCGGGGCGGGGGTGTTGGCGTTGAATCGACGGGGCCACGGCGCGCTCTCAAGCTCGGCCGAGAGCGGGGACACGGGACGACGTTGCGGAGTGGTGCGTCGTCGGGAGCGAGGTGCTCGTGCACACGCCCCCTGTCTTGGCGGTGGCCTATGCTTTGCCCTTCGGAGGCATCTTCTGCTGCCTCCATTGGTCCGGGCGAGCCCCGCATGGCTGCGGGGGTGAGCCGGGCGTCTTCTTTGGGCCGCCGGCGCGGCTGCGCGGCGGGCGTCGGCGTTGGTGCGGGCGGCGCGGGAGCGACTTCTTTGTGGCGGCGTCGCGCGGTGATCTGGCTTTGCAGCATGGCGAGGTAACGCTCAGCCTGCCGGATGTTGAAATCGATGGCGTCGGAAGCGGCGTGCGGCAGAGCCGCGTCCTGGTGCTGGGATGGTTGCACCTGCGAGGAGGATGGGCGCGTCTCCTGCTCGGGATGAGGCGGCACAGACTTGCCAGCGATGAGGGCCCGGATCCTTCGGAGAGCCTCGATGTCTTGCGCCGAAGCCCCCAGCCCCTCGAGGCTGACTTCGAACATTCCCGAGGCGGTGTGCTCTACCTTCGGAGCGCTCGGCCGGCACGGTCCCCGCCGAAGGGCCGGACGGCCGAAGGAGATGGGTTGGTGGGCTCCGACACGAGTGGAGGGGTCGCCGCCTGAGCCGTTGCGGCTTCGGCGCCTGCCGAACGTGTCCTGGCCATGTGGTCTTGAGTTCTTCTACGAGGTGGGCGCCAAACTGTTGGTGGAAATCGGGCCCGAAGGGTGGACGCCGACACAACAGCCCCCTGAGTTCACTCCCTCCCTTCGCTCGCTTCCACGAGGCTACTACTTCTACTTGCGCAAGGAAAGGAAACGCTAGAACTTAACAGGATAGTAAAGGAAACAAGGGAATACTCAGCAGACCGAAGACCGAAAGACACACGGATGCCTTCGGTGCTCTCTTCTCATTACGGTGTGTCCGTTTCATTACAAGGGGTTCACTATTTATAGGAGACCCCAGGCATAGTCATTTGCCTCAATTACACCTTTTTCGTTCCCCGACAAACTACTTTAAACACTTTACAAGGGTATAACAGTAAGTCCCCGCGTCGTACAGGCCTCCAGCGTGTCTTCGTACGGCCGAAACGCCTTTACACGCGGCCGCCCTTGTCTCTGCCCCGTCCGGAGCCTACTTTACACGTTGGCGGTAGCCACATGTCCAGGATCGTTGCACCTTCGGTGCCGAAGTGGCGACCCTGGACCAGGGGCGTCGGGCCTCCTCAGACACCTTGCCCGCACCGCCGCCGGCCCGGACGCGATGTCCTCGGCCGGCGCGCCACGCTCCTGGCCCTCTTGGGCCTTCGTCACCGGAGCACGGCCATCAGCACCTTCGCCGCCGAAGGTAGGCGCCGCCACAAGGGATCATCCCTGCACAACGAAACTCATATGGCATAAGCGGCATTAGTGTTTTGTTAGTGCCCGTGCAGCGAAGGGTTTTCCCGCGAGACCGAAGCCGTATGCAGACCGAGGGTCGCCAGCGTGGCCGGGCGAGGGCGATGCTTCCGAAGACCAACTTCCCCAACACCATCCATCGTGAGCCATCAAATAAATTGGAATAGAATAAGTTAAAGAAAAAAAGCAATGACGACTCTCCTGTGAGCTTGTAGATTGATTTGCCGAGCATTACACGGACATGTGGAGGCCTAGGAATCTGTTCCAGCGTGAACCGATCCAATGGACTAGGATTTTTAGTGGGCGACAGCCCGAGTGGGTGTTATCCGAACCGTGCGGCCTGTTCGTTTGGGCGGTGGGCGATGGTGGTGTCTTTGGTTTGTTGTGAGAGAAAAATCTTCTTTGGTTCCGGTTCTTTGGTGGGCGATTTGTTGTGAGAGAAAATCTTCTTGGCCGGTGGCTGATAAGCCAAGCGAACAGGGCGGTGGTCTGGCGCTGCCCCGGGATGTGGACCGTTGCAGGTGTTGGCAGAGGACCACGTCATGAATACAAGGTGCGGGCCAGGCATACATATAGGTTTCCGCGGCGGTGAACATGAACTGGGACAGGGGGACGGGGCGGGACACGAACATGTACGTGAGTTCAGATGGACCAGGTGTGGATCTGTCCTGTGTGTTAAATATAACACATCTCTCCTCCACCCCCTCCATTCAAAATCATTTGTATCTACTCTCTCCTCTCTCATCCCCGTTTCAGATCTATCCGGCGGGTGCTACCCACGACGGAGGGGAGCGGTTCCGGCCGGCGGCGCGGACAGGCCAAGCTGCGACGCCGGAGTCTTCCGCCCAGTGGTGACCGAATCCACGCGCCGCCAGCCCTCCACCCCATCCCACTCCTCCCCGCGGCGTTGTCCCGGGGTTTCCTCGTGGCCCGAGGTGGCACTGGTGGTGGCGGCCGGACCGTCTAGCCTCCGGCGACGTCCAGACCACCGGCGGCATGAGAACCAGGGGAAGGCCGCCCGGAACTGGCCTCCCTCCGTGCGTGGTCCTGTGCTGTCGGTGTACGGCAAGGACGCAGGGTAGGGGGAGGTTGGCGGCGACGTGGCGGCGGAGGTAGAGGCGGACCTGACATCTGTAACTACACCAGCGTCTTCTCCTCTCCGCTCCCCTTCGAGCTCCCGCGAGGTCCACCTTCTGCTCGTCACGGCGATGAGCTCCGTGGCGAACTCCCCGCGGCGCGGTGCGGCTGCAGTGAGTAGGCTGTGCCGCTCCCTCGCTCAAGCCGGCCGGCCAGTTGGTGCTCGAGTCACTCGTGGAGCACGAGCGAGGCGGTGGCGCTCGTGGCCGCTCGAGGGAGCATTCCGGGTGGTGGTGGACGTGGAGCGGTCCGGATGGCTACTGTTCGCGGCCCGGTCGACCTCTGGTGGCGAGGTCAAAGCCGACGCGACGACGACAGCCCGTGATGCTCGTCGACGTCTAGATCCGGAGGCTGCGGGTGTCGAAACTTTGTCAAGCCGTCGCGGAGAAGGACCTTGGGGTGATGTGGTGGCCGACGCCAGATGCGACGCTCCCAAGGCCTCCTCGCGCCGAGCAGACGAGTGGCAGGCGAGCCGACGGGGCTCGACCTGTAGACGCTGATCTGGGCGGTGTTCCTATTGTTCCGTCGGGGTACAGGGAGGTACACGGGCATGGTCGTCGTCGGCGACGTCACGAACCGTCCGCCGACCGACCATGCGGCTGAAGGCCTCGCAGTTCATGGTGGTCAGTGTGCGTGCCGATTAAGCTGCTCCTCCGCGGCCAGGTCCCTGAACCTGCTCCTCCTCCAGCGGAATGGCGGCCACACGTCGTTCTCTGCCGCGTCAGATGAGAGGCCGCTCCTCTGCGACAGCTTCGAGCGTCCCTTTCCCTCGCCTCCTCTCGCTTATCGCTGTCCTCGTCGTCGTCATCCTCCTCCCATGACCATGACAAGCCCACCGCCGTCGTCGCTGTCCTCGTCGTCATCGTCCTCGTTGTCCGTGCTGAGCCCGTGAGCAAGCAGAGGTGGTAGGCATCATGATGGGCAAGCTCGCGGTCGCGGGTGTGCTATGCCTATGTGGCCTACTCGTCGTCGGCGTCTTGGCGGCGGCCGAAGATGACGATGAGGTGTCGAGCTACATCGTGTACGTGGCGTCGTCGTCTCTTCCCCGTGGCCGCCACGGGTACAAGTCCTTCCTGCGCAGCCTCCTTGTCACGCACGTCGCGCAGCCGGCACAGGATGCTCTACAAGTACTTGTGCGTCGCCACCGGCTTCGCGGCGCGGCTGACGGCGGCCCAGGTGATGCACCTTGCCAATCACAGCTCCGTGCTCTGGCTTGTCAGCTCCTCGTGCCACCACCGAAGCTTCAGGAAGGGGGACCCCTGGCCCTGTAGCCCAGCACGCGCTTCTGGATGGCCTCCTGCCGCTCCATTACCGCCTCGGCAGCCACGCGCACGGACGACGACCCCGCCGAGCTGGACGACGACGCCCCGACGGAGGTCGCCAGGGGCACGAATGACGCGGCCGTGCCGGTGCCGGGCTGCTGCCTTCCGACTAGTGATGGACTGCTCCGCGGGGGAGATCAGGATGGGCTGCATGATTCTTCATTGGCTAATTTATCTCGATTTCGGTGTTTCTTGTTTTTCTATTTTCCCTCCAGCTGAAAGATGTGTTAGTTTGGCTGGTGGCTGGTGTTGATTTATTCTGAGAGAAAAGTATTCTTGACTTCACTGGCTTGCTTTGGTTTGTTCGAGAGAAGAAATCTTGACTTAGGTTGGTGGTCGATAAGCAAACAAACAGGACGCTTGTCGATTTTCGCTTCTCTCTAATTTTCAGTCCAGCGGTTTCTTGTTTCGATCTTTTATTCATAGAGTTGTTTTTCTCTGTTCTTTTGTTTTCTTGTGCCGGTGCTTCTCGTTTTGGAAAAAAACCATTCCTGGGTGATCATAGTGTGTAAAGTGTTCATAATGTGTACCAGCATAGATTTTTATTTGCGGATGAATTTGTGCATGAAAATCTTTGTGCCGAAGAGCTGAGCCTTCACGGTACCCATCTAGTTCGTGTTCACGGTACCGAAGTTGGCGGTGTCACTAGTACATGCGATGCATATATGGAAAAATATAAAAAAACATCGGTGAAAAAACCAAACATACCGGATTACAATTAGGTGGTACGTACAGGCGCCCAACCCAAATGTAGTGAAAAAACCAAACATACCGGATTACAATTTAATCACGAAACATAGTGGATTAATATCTTGTTTCGTAGATTAAATTGCAACGAACATTAATACGCAATCAGATTTAGGATTGGTACAGTCATCAGCGAGATATTATAAACCACACGGAAGAAAAGCTTTTTGGTATTCGCGCTAGTTAATCCATGGCACGCCTACGTCTTGTGCGGGTGGGCCACGCTAGACAGGTTGAGGTGAAGACGGGGGCACAAACGAGCACGTACAGGCGCACGTTCAGAATCATGCCCCCCCTCCCGCACGTCTGCGTGCTCGCACAGTACGTGGCTTTACCTAACACACCAGACCTTTTACGCCAGCCATCATACGGGCATTGTTTACTAAAAATACAAGCCGATCTGGGAGCCTCAGCGTGCATCAAGGTGATCTGAACGGTCCAGATTGACCGAGCCAGGGCTGCACAGTACCAAACGACATTTTCGCGATCCAACTCAACGTCTGCGTGGCCAGAGCCCATGCGCATCTGCTAGCATCTTAAGCCCGGCACACACGTGCACCGCCGAGCAGCATCAAGAGCAGCGAAGCGCCGCATATCACCGAAGGACGACGAGGCCGGCAGCAAGGAGATTGCATCTCGCAGACTTGACGATCCTGGCGATGATGAAGTCGTTGTAGGGTCTCGGTGGGTGGGTGCGCGCCAAAAATCCGTTGTGTCGCCGCGGAAGAGGTCACCAGAGCGAGCTGCCATCACACTATACGAAGAGCTCACGATCACCCCTACCTGGCGCGTCAACTATCAGATGGTGAGATCCAGACAGCCCATGGAGGTGTTAATCCCTGTGGTTTAGTTGTTTGGTGGGGAGAACGATATCTAAGCACACGGAAATTACGACGAGACACAAAGACAAGGCGATTTTATATTGGTTTGGGCCTCTTCGGTTTGTATTGCTTTGATCTTAGGTGGTCCTCAGAAGGACGCCCTTGCCCGCCTTATATTGGGAGACGGACAAGGTCGGTGGACCGGAGTCCAAATCGGTTACAATAGGGACACCTATCTCTAGTCAGTCACAACATGGAAAGCTTATCCGAGCTGCCTTAATCCGTCTTGACTGCCTTGTCTTGCACGCCAAATTGTCTTCTCGTCTTCGGACCCACATGTCAGGTCGGGCGGGCCTACTGACAGATCCGCAGGTCTTCTGGTAGGCCGGACCTAATTCTAGATTACAACTCTTGCCATATCCTGTCGATCTGCTTAGTCGGAATCCACCGACGTCTTGTCTTGTACGCCAAGTCTTGAGGTCGTGCTGAACTAGGTCGTCTGGGGAATCTTCTGGAAGGTCTTCAGGAGGTCGTGTGGGCCGCCAACTTGGTCGGTTGGGCCCACTGACAGGTCGACGGGTCTTCTGGTAGGACGGACCAACTTGTCGGGGCGGTCGTGAGCCTGGTCGGTGCAGACCCAGGGATACCCATGTCTCACAGCGACAAAAGGTTGTTATGCCCCTCCACAAGGTCAAGCATGTGGGCTAACATTCATGATGGCAAATGAGCCTTTGGCCCCATATAATCAAAATAAGCTATCCAAACACAAATTAACCATAGCCAAGCCACTAAAACATGTCAAGATCATATAAAGGCATTTACTCACAAGAGAGCATACATTTGACATTTTTCAAAAAACATAGCCATCAACCATGGATATTAACCAAGATCATCAAGAGCTAAGCCACACTAAGCCATATCATACCAAACTAGCTCACAAGATCATATATAGCATATCATGGTGAACAATGTATATAGGAGAAGCTTTTCCTGTACAATGCATATGATACAAAATGCATGCAACCAAAGATGCAAAGATGCCTATACATCATGTTACATATGCCATGCAAAATGCAAGAAATGCACAAAGGAAAGCTATACATATGCTACAAAGGAGCTCTCACAAACCAACTCAAGAAATCAAACAAACACCAAGCTCCCCCCCCGCAAATTAGTGAAAGGTGCCTGATCTAGGGGTTTGGTGAAAATATCGGCTAGCTGGTCATGTGTGGGTACATGGATCAAAGAGATTTTTCTTTTCTCTGCATTGTCTCTCAGAAAATGATACCTCACTTCTATGTGCTTGGTTTTGGAGTGTAGAACTAGGTTCTTTGCTACACTAATGGCACTGGTGCTACCACATTGAAGTGCGACATGGGTATACTCCTCACCAAAGTCACTCATGGTGTATGTGATCCAAAGGAGCTGAGAGCAACAACTAGCTGTGGCCACATACTCTACCTCGGTAGTGGTTTGAGCAACACTCGACTGTTTGTGGGAAGACCAAGACACCAAAGAAGAACCCAAGAATGGGAAGTCCCAGAAGTTGACTTCCTATCCAACCGACACCCGACAAAATCCGCGTCTGAAAAACCATGAAGAGCCAAGGAAGAAGACGCGGAGTACCAAAGGCCGAAGTCAGGAGTATGACGCAAATATCTGAATTTGCGCTTGACCGCTTGCCGATGCGAAGTCCTTGGAGACGCTTGAAAACAAGCGCACAGACATACCGAGAACTAGATGTCCGGCCTCGTCGCCATCAAGTAGAGGAGTGACCCGATCATGCTCCGGTACTCCTTCTGGTCCACGTGCTCACCTTCCTCGTCCGCATCAAGAGCAACTACTCATAGGCATCGCCATGTCCTTGGAGCCCTCCATCTTGAACTTCATCACAATGTCCTTGGTGTACTTAGCTTAGTGCATGAGTGTTCCTTCCTTTGATGCTTGATCTGGAGCCCAAGGAAGAACTGCAACTCACCCATCATACTCATCTCAAATTTCCTGCTCATGTCCTCTACAAACCTTGCAACAAGAGAGTTAGACGAGCCACCAAAGACAATATCATCCACGTACACCTGCACAATCAGGATATCTTTGCCCCGCCTGAGGAGAAACAAGGTCTGATCGACCTTCCCCATCCCAAAGCCTCGCTCGACCAGGAACCCCCTCAATCTACCATACCAAGCTCTAGGCGCCTACTTCAACCCATACAACGCCTTCCTCAACTTGTACACCCGGTAGGGGTACTTCTCACTCTCAAACCCCGGTGGTTGCCTCACATACACTTCTTCCTCCAACACAACGTTTAGGAAAGCACTCTTCACATCCATTTGGTGCAACTTGAACCCTTTAGCCACGGAAAAGGCTTGAAGGATCCTAATTGCCACCAACCGAGCTACGGGAGCAAAGGTCTCCCCGTAGTCGATCCCCTCTTTCCAACAATACCCATGCGCCACCAACCTCGACTTGTTTCTCACCACCTCTCCTTTCTCTCCCTCTTTGTTCTTCCACACCCATTTTGTCTTAATCGGCTTACACCCTGGGGGAGGGTCAACCAATTCTAAAACTTGGTTCCTCTCAAAATTCTCCAACTCCTCATGCATCGAATTAACCCAATTATGATCAGATAGCGTGTGTCCAATGTCTTTGGGCTCAAAGGTGGCAACAAAAGTAGCATGAGCGAAATGAGAATTGTTTCAAACCCTCGACCGTGTAGTACGTTCATTCATGTCGCCGATGATCCTCGAAGCTGGGTGATCCACTTGCACTCATGGGGGAGGTTCTCGCCGTGATGCTACCTCCCCCTCAACTGTAGCTTCACCTTGATTTGGATTTATCGTTGTAGGTGTGGGAGAGCGCCCATTCTCGATCGTCATCAAAGTAGTAGGTACATGCTCAGCCGCGGACACCACACTACCATCTTCATCATCTCCATGTTCATGCTCCTCCTCTTGGAAAATATCCTCGCCAAGTTCGTCATCACCTACACACTCAAAAACAAGCTAACTACATGGTTGTGTCTCATTGAAGGTTACCTCACAAATCTCCATGATTTGGTTAGTTTCAAGATTAAGCACACTATGAGATGGTGAGATCTAGACAGCCCACGGGGTGTTAATCCCTGTGGTTTAGTTATTCGTTGGGGTGGAATCTAAGACTAAGAACTCGAAGGTCGCACACGAGTACGCGGAACGCAGAGAACACGGCGAGTTTATACTGGTTCGGGCCTCCGGAGAGTAAAGCCCTACGTCCAGTTGTTGGTGTAGATTGCTTGAGGATTGCGTGATTGTACAAGGGGTCGCCTCATCCGCCTTATATTGGCTAGCGAATGAGGTCGATTCCTCGACTCCTGGTCGGTTACGACCAGGAGACCTAAGTCTATGTTACACATCTTGCCATATCCCGTCAATCTGCTTTGGTCGAAATCCACCGAGGTCTTGTCTTGTACGCCAAGTCTTGAGGTCATGATGGATTAGGTCGTCTGGGGAATCTTCTAGAAGGTCTTCAGTAGGTCAAGTGGACCGCCAACTAGGTCGGTTGGGCCCACTGATAGGTTGGCGGGTCTTCTGGTAGGCCACCCACTTGTCGGGGACGATTTTGGGCCTGGTCGGTGAGGACCCAGGGGTACCCATGTCTCACAAGCCCCCGAGCGAGGTGTAGGCGCAACGACCTTAGAAAGGTCACGATGAAGTCGTAGAGCTATCGATAGGTCGAATAGCATGCACGTCGGTCCAAAAGAAAAGAACAAATCGACTTGGTAGCCGACCTATTTCTAGTCTTGCCGAACGAAGAGAGGTCGAGTGACGACCTATAGGAAGAAGACTTCCAATAGATCGAAACGATGACGAAAAAATTCAGAGGACATCGAAGATGCACTCATAGAGTAGTATCCGAGCATCGTGGTGGGCAGGATGGCTGGTATGATGATCCAAAAAGAAGAGAAGAAAAAATAGGTCGAGTAACGACGTGATGGGAAACGGGTTTCCCAATCAGGTCGGTACGACGAGGAAATCAAGAGGGCGTCGAAGACACACTCATAGAGTAGTCCCCGAGCATTGAGGCAGGTAGCATGGCTGGTTTGATGCTCAAAAGAGAAGAAAACTGAGTCATGGTCTTGATCGAACGAAGTGTAGAGACACTCAAATCTCTTAGCATGGCTGCAAGGAGTCTGGCAGGGCCGACCGCGAGGAGGCCTTGTAGGCGTGCGACCTCAAAGAGGCCTAAAATCAACGATGTCTAGTATCCGAGGATACCCAGCAATATCTTGAAAGGTGCGTCGTGTGAAGAGGTTGTCAACGATGTCGAAGCTGAAGTTGTGATGTCCAGAACCGTTGTTGACGAAACTATGAAAATATGTGAATCTTGAAAATATGGAGTGTAGAGACATCCAGATATATTGCATAGCTGCAAAGAGTCTGGCAGGGCCACTCAAGGCATGCCGACCTCAGGAAGGTCTCAAATTGGAAGCGCCCAAGCATTTGGAGATACCTGGCAGCGCCATTGGGCACGCACCCCACAGGGAGGCCTTCATTCCCAACATAAAATCATGGGTGCCTAGAACAGGCTGGCAGGGCTACTAGAGCACACTGACCTCGGAACGCATCCCGGGCGCCCAACTAGGTTGGCAGGGCCATAGGCACACCAAGGTATTGCGAAACCTAGGTATTAAGGCACGCCGACCTCAAGGAGGTCGTTTGGTGTCCAGATGACCAGCATGGCTGCTGATCATCCAGCGGGGCAATGGTACTAAGGTATTGATGACCTCAACAGTAGGCACACCGACCACAGGGGCCCGACGAAATCGCAGAAGTGAAGTTTTCCAATATCCATGGTGCTACCTATCTCCAGGCCCAGACGGATCTGGCAGAACAGCGAGGCACGCCTACCCTGGAAGGTCTTCAATCGAACCTACGACCATTCTGCTCAGGAAACAGAAATATAAGCTGACTGGAATAGGTCTGTTTACGTGTAGAGCCATAGTGGGTGCACCAAGACGCAGAGCCTAGCGGGTGCAGATAATAGACATCAGGTCGTAGAGGAAGGTCGTGAAGTTGTCGATGAAAGGGGGCCAAATTAGGCGCGGAGCCATCTGACGCAGGGTCAGGTTTTGTCATGTAGTGTAGACTGCAGGGTCACGGGTCGACAGTGGTCGGAGATTCCCTTGCCACCCAGAAAACGACAAACTGCTCACTGATCGAAGGAGTTACTGTAGCCATGTGACCTCTGCGGCGGGGCTCAGGCATTGTTGATGCACTAGAGACAAAAGACGTCGCGAGACAGAGAAATAAAGTCATCACCTTTAATCATGCACATGATTGCAGGTCCCAAGATCACGTGGTGACAGTATCGTCACTTCGCCAGCTGCCCGGGGCGTGGCGTTGGCTATATAAATAGCACCTTGAAGCTGAAGGAAGCAAGCACCGAGCATTGTTGAGCTATGAAGCTGCAAAGTAGTGTTCCCACCATGCCATGGGCATGTGTTCGTCCACTAGATTATAGGGCCTTGTGCTTGTAGAAAGTTGGAGCTAGGAGAACTCTCGCGAAGTGTAGGCAACATCTCCATCCTCTAAGCCTTACCTCTGTGAGGTATCAGGTAGAGTTTGGAGGTGATGCTGTTCGAGCTGGGGCTGTAGCAGGATGTCGCTAGTGGGCATCGGATGCTCGGTCTTGGAATCCCACACCGAAGAGCAAGCTCGTGACTGCATTCCAATAGTCTGGTCTGAGCATGCCTTAGGTTGTGTGCCATCCTGCAGCTGCCCCCCACAAGGCCGCCATCAAGGTCCTGGTGCTAGGAGAAATCTCGCGAAATGCTCTGCTTCGGTAAAGTAGGTCGCAACATTTGTTATGGGTGGCCCAGGCCTTGTAATATGTTTAACTTGTGTGTCAGGTCCTGGATCCAATGAGGTCGCAGGCGACTTCTGTACTTTCGGGCGATCCATGTAATGTTCGCTCTCTTCTGTCATGTACTTGGTCGATTTGACAAAATGATTTGTCAAAGACCTAAATTAATATGACGTGGGGGCTTGTTGAATCTGTTTTGCCACCAGGATGACCTGATGGTATCTTGTTACCAGCTGACGACCTAAACACAGAGTTTAGGTCGTGGCTTGATTTCGTCAGCGACCAATCCGCCATAATCTTCTCGCGAACTTCTCGGAATAGAGCGGTTGCAGTGTGTTATACGACGGAAGGAACCGCAATGGGCAGATTCCGTGGACCCCCTATAAATAGGGCGGCGCGATTCGGGGTTGACCCCATTCGCCTTTCTTCTTCCTCCCGTCGCTCCCATTTCCGCCGCCATAGCCTTCCTGCGATCATGCGACCGCCTCACTCCCGTGCGCGCGCTCCCATCCAACCTCCAACTCCGGCTGGCCACGCGCTTGCACCACCGCTCCGCATTGCACTCTCCTGTGCATGCGCATCAAGACCCTCTGCACTATTAGATCCAGTGCAAACCCTAACGGCGAAATGGCGGCAGTGACGGCTTCCATCCTGAACCCGCAGGCGGTGTGGGTTCGATCGAAAATGACTGAGGCCAAGATCCAAGCTTTGGTGAACCGCGGGCTGCTCCGGCCCAAGGTAGAGGTGGAGTGGAGGGCCGCAGCTGGGGAGCAGTTCCCGACCGGAGATGTCAAGGAGCAAGTCATCTTCGCGTCCTTCTTCGAGCACGGCTTCAACCTCCCCGTGGGGGATTTCTTCCGCGGCTTGTTGTACTACTACAAGCTGGAGCTGGTACATCTTGTTCCAACTCCATTATTGTAGTTTCGACCTTCATTCACTTCTGTGAGGCATATCTGGGATATCGTGATAGAGGCGAAGTGCCTGATCTTTCGGTGAGTGGAGATAACTTCGATCTGGTGGGAGGAGACCCTCACGATCCGACTACGACGAGCGAGACTCGAAGCACCAATGCAAACGTTGAACCAATTCCCGATGGTTACCGACCTTGCTGGCGCAAGATCAGCCTAATCACGAAGATCAATTTTGTGTGCAATCGAAGAACGAACAAGAATCTGAGGTGAGCAATCTTAATATCACTCAAAGGTGGAGTTCTGAATCACAGAGGACATCATGTATTTGTGTGTGTTCTGGTGTAGCTAAAGCTAGATGTAAAACAAAACTCAAGTTGTAAAAGATACAGGACTCTGACTAATAAAGGGGGTGCATCCTCTAGGGGAGGGGCGGCCAGCAAAGGGGGCGCCGCCCCTAGCATCGTGGGTGCGGGGATGCAACCTTAGGCACCCTCTTGGGCCAGTCCTAGGCACCCACACACAAGGCCTCCTGTTGGGCCAGCCTTCAGTCTTTCGGGCCTTCATTCTTCAGCATCATGACGAAGTTGAACTCTCCTGCACGGGCCCGAGTAATTGGACCAGAAGGTGATGCCGAAGACGGTGTTGCCGGTGCTGGAGTAGGAGAAGGTGTTGCTGGTGTAGATGTACTCGTGGTGTCCTCATCATATCACCTCACTTATTGTTGCGGAGGTACTTGTTTTGTGTGAAGAGCACTGGCAAAAGATCGGGGCCAGTGGGGGCTGTGATGTTTTCCTTGAGATCTGGCCTCAAGGTAGAATGGATAGATACCGATCTCCCCGACAACACTACTGGGTGGAGGTCGGAGTGGTTTTATACTTAGATCAACTTCTTGGCTTCTGCATCGTACTGGCCATAAGCCAGTCAAGATAAACGAGTGGGATTTCTGATGAGGACACGAACTACATCACACGTACATCTACACCTGCAGCACCAGAAGCACCACGTACATCTACACCAGCAGCACCGGAAGCACCTTAGGCACCATCTACACCACTAGGCGCACCTCCAGCCTAGACGTCATTCCCTCCACCTGGGCCAATTACTCGGGCTCGTGCAAGGGAATTGAACTACATCATGCTATTGAAGAACGAAGGTCCAGAAGCATAGAAGATGGCCCAACAGGCGGCCTGGGTTGGGGCGCCTAGGGTTGGGCGCCGCCACCCTCCTCCTGGCCGCACGCCCTTCCTTATCCGCCGGGGCCGCGCCCCCTATTTAGATAGACTCCTCTTTAATTTTCAGACTTGAGTTTTGTTTTACATCTAGCTTTAGCTACACCAGAACACGCACAAATACGTGCTGTCCTCCGTGATTTAGAACTCCACTTTCGAGTGATATTAAGATTGCTCGCCTCGGATTCTTGTTCGTTCTTCGATTGCGCACAGGAATTGATCTTCGTGATCGGCCGATCTTGCGCCGGCAAGGTCGGTAACCATCGGGAGTTGGTTCAGCGATTGCATTGGCGCTTCGAGTCTCGCTCGTCGTAGTCGAATCGTGAGGGTCGTCTCCCACCAGATCGAAGCTATCTCCACTCACCGAAAGATCGGGCACTCCGCCTCTATCAAGTGGTATCAGATTTCCAGGTTGATCGGTGAGTTTTATCGAGTGTTTTTCCTTTCCTAAAGTCCACACAAACCAAAACAAAAATTATTTCAGGTTAGATCCTTGTCCCAGCAACCACCTTTTAGCCTTGCACATTTTTTCAATAAGTGTCTTTGTTGAATTTGTGTGCTTACTCGTTCAATTGTTGCTGGTTACTTGTGTTTCATCTTTGTTTCATCTAACCCTAGCCGGCACGCCCACCGTCACGCCGCCGCCTCTCGTTTTCCCTTCCCTGTTCCATGGTGCGGTAGGTCAAAAAACAGAGAAAAAAAAGAAAAAAAAGGAAAGCAATCCAAAAAAAGGAACAAAAAAAGAGACAGAATTTGAAAGCAAAGAGAGACCGCCGCACAGTCCAAGTGGGAAACGGGAACCGCTTCGTCTCGGTGCAAGAGTTTTGCGCCGTCACAATTCGCCACCGATTCGTCCTTGTTGAAGGAGTTTTCCGTGGAATCCGGTTCTGTTTTTGCCACGGCATACCGTAGCTCTCCTGCTATTCTCCACGGTAAAACTACCACGCCACAGCACACCATATTCAGAGCTTGGCCTTACTTTTGAGAGAGAGAGAGAGAGTATCTTTTAATTACCGGAATACCCCTGTACTTTCGGAAAAAGTGCATGTGGTGAGTTGCTTTTTGAGATCCTCTGTGTTCATATTATCAGTTTTTTGGGGCACCTTGAAATAAAAAATTAAAAAAATTCGAAAAAAAGAAAAAAAAGAAAAGAGGTGCGCCCCTCCATCTTTTTCACTTCTTTTTTGGTTTCACTTGTTACCAGCTGCGTTTGATCGTGTTTAGCACTATTATTCAGCTTTGCATTATTGTTTGATTGTGCTAATCCTTCAAATTGAGTGCAGCCTTCCCAGAACTCCACATATTTCTACGACGAGCAGATTTTGTTTCTCCAGGCAATCGCTCCTCCAATCTTTCGTGAGTTCCACCGGTTGGTTGCGGTGTCGCCCCCGTGTGGCCTGGTAAGAACGGATAAGAATTTGATAACAGCACTAGTTTGAGCGCCTTGTGAGCCGTTCCACACCTACTTTTGTTGTCGTTTTGTTTTTGTGTTTGCGCTAACCATGTCAGGCGACACCGACAAGAAAGCGTTGTAGGACATGCGTACTGAGATTGAAGGCCTTGTCACCGACATCCAAACCATGCACGAACGAATGGACTCCACGGTTACTACAGCCAATGAGCGGTTCGACCAACTCGACCTCGCGCAGACAGCCACCAAGACGACGCTCGACGCCATCGTGTCACGACTCGATGCATTGAACACGGTGGTAACTGATTTGGTGGCCCAAGGATGTGTGGGTGACGATGAGCAGGAGGATGCTGACCGCCGCGGCAAAGCCCGCCGTGTACCATGCCGCCCCGCTGGTAACGACTCCTTCTCTAAAACCAAATTTAAAATTCCACCCTTTAATGGCAAATACGATCCTGTTGCATATCTTGATTGGGAGTTAGAAGTTGAACAAAAATTTTCATGTCATGATATTGCTGCTACCTCTCAAGTTAAGGTCGCCATTAGTGAGTTTACGATTTTGCTTTAATCTGGTGGCGTGAGTATAAGAATAAAAATCCTACTGCTGTTCCGACCACTTGGGAGCAATTAAAAACTGCTATGCGACATCGCTTTGTGCCTTCATATTATGCTCGTGATTTGCTTAACAAAATGTAGCGATTTCAGCAAGGTTCTCAGTCTGTTGAGGACTATTACTAGGAGTTGCAAAAAGGTATGATTCGTTGTGGTATATTGGAGGAACCCAACGCTGCAATGGCACTCTTTCGTGGTGGTTTGAACCGCGAAATTCAGGACATCCTTGATTATAAAGAATATGTTGACATGACCCAATTATTTGAGTTTGCTTGCAAAGCTGAGCGTGAAGTGCAGGGACGCCGCTCGAGGACATATTCTAACACTTTTGCAGGTAGAAATTTGTCGTCCAGTTCAGCACCTGCTCTTCCTACGCCATCCACACCTACACCACGTTAGAAGCCAGCTACGCAAGCAGGAGCCACCCCAGCCACAGGCACCACTCCATCCACAGGCGCAGCATCCACCACAGGTCGTACACGGGATATCACGTGTTTTCGTTGTAGCGGACGTGGCCACGTGGCTCGGGACTGTCCGAACAAATGCACATTACTCATTCGTGACAATGGTGAGTACTCTTCAGCCAGTGATTCAGAAGAACTTGAACATACTTTGCTTGCCACTGACAATGCAGCTAAGACGGACATACATTTCAATCCGGGGGACGCCGATAGGTACGAGAGTCTTGTTGTGCGGCGTGTTCTTAGTACACGAGGTCGCCCCGGCCGAGAAGAATCGGCGACACACTCTGTTCCATACGAAAGGTGTTGTGCGGGAGCGGTCGATTCGCATCATCATCGACGACGGCGGTACCGCAACAATTTGGCGAGTACTATCTTTGGTCGAGAAGTTTTCATTACCCACTCGTAAGCATGCAAACCCATATCACATTCAATGGCTTAATGATGGTGGCAAAATTAGAGTATCACGCTCGGTGCGTGTTCCTTTTTCTATAGGTGCTTGCTCTGATTATGTTGATTGTGATGTTGTTCCTATGGAAGCATGTTCTTTGTTACTTGGTAGACCTTGGCAATATGATACTGATAGCTTGCATCATGGTCGTTCGAATCATTATTCTCTCATGTTTAAGGGTCAAAAAATAATTATACATCCTATGACGCCTGAACAAATTGTTAAAGATGATCTTGCTAGAGCTATTAAAATGGCTAAACAACAGGAACCATCACCCTCCACTTCTGATAAATCTGAAATTAAGTTGAATGCTCCTGTTTTACTTGCTACACATGCTGATTTTGATGATATTCGAGATTCTCCTTTGCCATGCTATGCACTTGTATGCTTTAGTGTGCTTGCTTCCCTTGATGATGCACCATCTGTGGATATTCCGCCTGCGGTTGCTAACCTTTTGCAGGAGTATGCTGATGTCTTTCCCAAAGACTTGCCACCGGGTCTCCCACCGCTTCGTGGCATTGAGCACCAGATCGACCTCATTCCCGGTGCCCAGCTTCCAAACCGCACCCCGTATCGTACAAACCCGGATGAGACAAAAGAGATTCAGTGCCAGGTGCAGGCGTTACTTGATAAGGGTTACATTCGTGAGTCTCTTAGTCCTTGCTCGGTTCCTGTGTTACTTGTTCCTAAGAAAGATGGTTCGTGGCGTATGTGTGTAGATTGTCGTGCTATTAATAACATAATAATTCGTTATCGCCACCCTATACCACGCCTTGATGATATGCTAGATGAGCTTAGTGGTGCCATTCTGTTTACTAAGATTGATTTGCGTAGTGGTTACCATCAGATTAGAATGAAATTGGGAGATGAATGGAAAACGGCTTTTAAAACTAAATTTGGCTTATATGAATGGTTGGTTATGCCGTTTGGTTTGACTAATGCTCCTAGCACTTTTATGCGCTTGATGAATGAAGTTCTGAGGCCCTTCATAGGATTGTTTGTCGTTGTCTATTTTGACGATATCTTGATTTACGACAAGTCTATGGCGAGCATTTAGAACATTTGCGTGCTTGTTTTTGACGCGTTGAGGGCTGCCCATTTATTTGCTAACATTGAAAAATGCATCTTCCGCACACAACGTGTCTCGTTTCTTGGTTATGTTGTTACTCCACGGGGTATTGAGGTGGACAAGCAGCAAGATTAATGCTATTCGGGAGTGGCCTACACCGACAACCGTTACCCGCATTCGGAGTTTTCTTGGTCTTGCGGGTTTCTACCGCCGTTTTGTCCGTGATTTTAGCACCATTGCAGCACCTCTACATGAGCTTACAAAGAAAGATGTTCCTTTTGCTTGGAGTGATGCACGGGAGGTAGCGTTCACCACATTGAAAGATAAGTTAACCCACGCTCCTCTCTTGCGGTTGCTCGATTTTACTAAAGTGTTTGAGCTTGAATGCGATGCTAGTGGTATTGGGCTAGGTGCTTTGTTTTGTTACAAGAAGGTAAACCGAGTTGCTTACTTTAGCGAGAAATTAAGTGGTGCTAGCTTGAAATACTCAACTTATGATAAGGAACTTTATGCTTTAGTGCGAACTTTGCAAACATGGCAAGACTATCTTTGGCATCGCGAGTTTATAATTCATTCGGATCATGAGGCTTTGAAACATATTCGTACCCAAACAAATCTGAACCGTCGTCATGCTAAATGGGTTGAATTTATTGAGTCCTTTCCTTACATCATAAAACACAAGAACGGGAAGGATAATGTTATCGCTGATGCTTTGTCTCGTCGTTATAATATGCTGTCACTGTTAGATTTTAAAATTTTTGGCTTGCAAACTGTGAAAGATTTATATGTGGACGACGCTGATTTTAAAGATGTTTTCGCTCATTGTGTTAATGGGAAACCTTGGGGCAAATTTCACCTACAGGACGGGTTCCTGTTTCGCGCTAACAAGCTGTGTGTTCCAGCTAGTTCGGTTCGACTGTTGTTGTTGCAGGAAGCACATGGAGGCGGTCTCATGGGGCATTTTGGCGTTTACAAGACGCATGAGGTGCTGGCTGCCCACTTCTTTTGGCCCCGGATGCGCAAAGATGTTGAGCGCGTTGTTGCACGTTGCACTACTTGTCAGAAAGCTAAGTCACGTTTGAGCAACCATGGTTTGTATATGCCTTTGCCTGTCCCTACCTCTCCTTGGCTTGATATTTCGATGGATTTTGTTTTGGGATTGCCTAGAACTAAGAAGGGGAGGGATAGCATTTTTGTGGTTGTTTATCGTTTCTCCAAAATGACTCATTTCATACCTTGTCATAAGACTGATGATGCTAGTCGTGTTGCTGATTTGTTCTTTAGAGAGATTATTCGTTTGCATGGTATTCCAAATACAATAGTCTCTGATCGTGATGCTAAGTTTCTCAATCATTTTTGGAGATCACTTTGGAATAAATTGGGAAATAAATTGCTGTTTAGTACAACTTGTCACCCTCAGACTGATGGGCAAACTGAGGTGGTTAATAGGACTTTGTCAACCATGCTTAGGGCTGTTCTAGATAAAAATTTGAAACGTTGGGAAGATTGTTTGCCTCATGTTGAGTTTGCTTATAATCATGCAACACATTCTTCTACAAAGATGAGTCCTTTTCGGATTGTGTATGGTTACATACCGCGGCGCCTATTGATTTATTTTCGCTTGATGCCGAGGACGTCCCGCACATAGATGTTGTTGCACATGTTGAACAAATGATTAATCCGCATGAACAAACTCACCAAAACATTGCTCGTCGCTAATGCTAAGTATCAAGTTGCTTGGTAGTAAAGGTAGAAAACTTGTTACTTTTGAGCTTGGTGATATGGTTTGGTTGCATTTACGAAAGGATCGTTTTCTCGCTTTGCGCCGTTCTAAATTAATGCCTCGTGCTGTCGGTCCTTTTAAAGTGCTAACCAAGATTAATGAAAATGCTTATGTTCTTGACCACTGCGGAGTTTGGTGTTTCCACTAGTTCTAATGTTGCGGATTTGAAACCATACGCGGGAGAAGATGACGAGTTGCCGTCGAGGACGACTTCGAGTCAAGAAGGGGAGGATGATGAGGACACGAACTACATCACACGTACATCTACACCGCAAAGACCGGAAGCACCACGTACATCTACACCGGCGGCCTTCGGATGCACCTCGGGCGCCATCTACACCACTAGGCGCACCTCCCGGCCCCGTACGTCATTCCCTCCACCCGAGCCAATTACTCGGGCTCGTGCAAGGGAATTGAACTACATCATGCTATTGAAGAACGAAGGTCCGTAAGCTTAGAAGATGGCCCAACGGGCGGCCGGGTTGGGGCGCCTAGGGTTGGGCGCCGCCACCCTCCTCCTGGCCGCACGCCCTTCCTTATCCGCCAGGAGCTGCGCCCCCTATTTAGATAGACTCCTCTTTAATTTTCAGACTTGAGTTTTGTTTTACATCTAGTTTAGCTACACCAGAACACGCACAAATACGTGTTGTCCTCTGTGATTCAGAACTCTACTTTCGAGTGATATTAAGATTGCTCGCCTCAGATTCTTGTTCGTTCTTCGATTGCGCACAGGAAATGATCTTCGTGATCAGGCTGATCTTGCGCCGGCAAGGTCGGTAACCATCGGGAGTTGGTTCAGTGATTGCATTGGCGCTTCGAGTCTCGCTCGTCGTAGTCGAATCGTGAGGGTCGTCTCCCACCAGATCGAAGCTATCTCCACGCACCGAAAGATCGGGCACTCCACCTCTATCAATTTCGAGCTGTCATCCCGTGGTCTCGAAGACCTCAAGGGAGTCCTGGAGCTCGTTAGTGACATGAAGAAATGGGGGGTGACAGGAGCTGTGGTGGCCAGGTCATTTTGCCGGCGGATGATTCAGCCGATCAAGGATCGGGTTCACCCCGCGTACGAGTACTAGGGGCAGTCCGACCCCACGCGTGAAGTTAACCGCAAGGTCTCCAAAGAGGAGATGGCGGCCAGGGTGTCCCAGATGTATTCTGGGAAAGTGAAGGTGAAGAAGTGCCCTAAGGCACACTCGCTGAAGAGGTCGGCTGACCCGGTAAGATCCTGAGACTTACTTTTAGGTCGTTTACTTCGTTTGCTGTTTGTTTACATCGTGTAACTTTCTTGGTCGTTGTGTTGCTTGCAGGCACGCGAGTGTCAGATGTGGTTCCCCGAGCCTCTTCCTGAAGTCAAGTTGCACCGGAGGAAACTCAGGTCGGACAAATACAAACCTCCAGCAGGTCATTTGCTTGTGTTTTATGTGTTTGACTCGTCGGTGGAGGCCGATGAAGACACCGATGCTGAAGCCGGAGGTGATGCCGGGACAGGCCTGGGCGCTGGTGGCGCCGCGAAGCCCCAGCGCAGGACTAAATCAGCAGTGGGGAAGCAATCGGCTTCAGCCGCTGCTGCTACTGTTCATGCGGTGAAAGCCGCAGAGAAGAAGAAAAAGAGGAAGAGGAAGGCCACTTCCCCTCCGGCGGTCGTTACACCGTCAATTCCGACGCACCGCTCGAGGGAGGTCGAGTCAGAAGACGAGGAGGAGGACGAAGCCATTGAAGAGTTGCCGGTTGCCGGAGATCGATCGGTGAGGTCAGAAAGTCCTGCTGCCAAGAGGCAGCGGGAGTTGGTAGAGAAGACGTCGGAGGATGCCCTTCGTCGGGGTTTGGAGGTGCAGCGAACTGCTGCCGTAGCTCAGGCAAGGATGCCTACAGCGATTAGGCCTCTGTTGTTTAGGCCGAAGCTTCAAATCCCGGTTGCTAGGAGGTAAAGCCTTGAGAGCTCAATCTTTCTACTTGTTGTTGTTGTACTATGAATGTTTGACTTGACGAGGTGTTTGCTGCGTAGGCCGGTGGCGGAGCCGCAGGGCGACCTGGGTGCCTCGACTTCTCCTTCCCACATGAGGTCACCTGACCCAACGGCCTTGGGGGAGGATTTAGGTGATGATGCGCGGACTGCCTCCCCGCCGCGGGGAAAAGCTGAGGGTGGGGAGACTTCTCCGCCTGTGGCGGATTCAAGAGTGGAGAGTCCCCCGTGCGTTGTTGAAGCGGGAGGAGGAGCTTCTGCTGGGGACGTCGGAGCGACGACCTCCCCAAGGGTTATTGATGTCGACCCCATCAGTGCGAGACTTGCTGGGGCTGAGGACCTGATCAAGGACCAGCCTCAAATTGACTAGGCACCAGGTTGTCCAGGAGCATCTGGAGCACAGGTACCTCAATCTTCGTCTTCGAGCCCGAGGTTGCCGCGACGGGAAATTAACTGGAATCACACCCCTTGGTAGGATGACATTTTTGAGGACAATGAGGATATGCAAGCCTTGCAGACCAGCATTGTGACCATCAACAATGCGCTGACAGTAAGTTGCCCACGATGTACTTTTCTTGATGATGCCTTGTGGAAATGCTAATGATGACCTTGTTATATTGTGACAGTCCTTAGCATAATGGGCCCAGAGCCGGGCCGACCTGCTGAAAAATGCGGAGGAGAAGGAGCAACGGATTACCGACCTTGAGCGGGAGCTCAAGGAGGTCCGTGAGGCGGTGGCTGTCGAGAAGAAGAGGCTTGAGGACGAGCTTGCCGAGGAGAAGCGCAAGGCCATAGAGGCTACCGCACAATTCAATACTGTATCTATCGGTAGGTCGAATCTTCATGTTGATGATCTTGCGGAAGGTCTTTTTGTGTTATGCTAACTGTTATACCATGCAGAGTACCGCAACCGTGAAGAGGAGCTTAACACCGCTCTTGCGAACACCAAAGGGAAGGTTTGGGACCTGGAGTTATCACTTCGGGAGGTCGAGGTCGGGGGCCAGGAGCTCAAACGAGTGATGAAGGAAGCTACAGACAGTGAGTACACCATATCTAAAAAGTTGGCTTATGAGACAGGAGCTCGTCGGGGTCTTGAAGCCGAATTTGAGGTTGTTTTGAAGTCATTACAGAGTGACCAAATCATCATTGCATGGTATGAGGTGGAGCTAAACGACCTGAAGGGTGCTGCCAATTACGCAATGGATTGCATAGCTTTTTTGGCTGAAGGGGAGGAGCCGCAGTCTGTTGTGGATCGCCTCATAGACACTCCCAGCAGGCTCTTGACGTTGCTGAGGGCGATGAGCTTGGAGGCAGCCACCGATGTGTTGGTGAGAGTTAATTCTCACTATCCTAACGTCGACATGGCCAAGGTCAAGGGACGTGCTGACACCACGAAGGACCTCAAAGCCTTGGAGCTTGAAGTTGAAGATGTCGCCTTGGAGGTGATTGACAATATTGACTATGAAGGCGATGATGGCGACCAGTATTCTTGGGCTAGGAGCTATACCTGCCCCTCATCTCATGGTTGTAAACAATGCTTCATAAATACTTTGTTGAGCCTTAATGAAGTACTTGCCTTGTGCCTGTGCGAGCTTGGTTTGTCTTGTAGATGACCACGTCTTGTGTTCTTGACTCGCTAACCACTACTCACAGAGAAGCTGGCTTACCAACCTCCAGAGCTCAGTGTGGAGGCTTACGTGAGGTCAGCACGCGAGGGAGGAGCCTAGAGCTCAGGTTTGGCGACCTTCTCGACCAAGCATGCTCGCAGTGACAGGAGGCTTCGTACTCATTAGGGATGGTGTCCTCAGGTCATACGACCCTTAGGTTGGCTTTGAGCCAAGCCCCCGAGCGTGTCGAGGGGCGGAACAGAAAAAACTTGGGGCCCCCAGGTTTTGCAACCCGTGTGTTGGCTTTGGCCAAGCCCCCGAGCATGCTGAGGGGGAGGGTTTGTGACATGAGGGAGGAGAAGGCAGTTCTCAACACATAGCAGATGACTGCTTGAAGTAATATTTATTTAATCTAAAAAAGTACAAGGAAAGGAAATACATAGCTGGAATTTAAAACTATTCTACGGATAGAATCGTCGTAGATGCTCCACGTTCCAAGGGTTGGGCACTCCTTGCCCGTCGCCCCACTAAAGGCGATACGTTGACGGGCTGATGACTTCGGTGACGATGAAGGGTCCCTCCCAAGGGGTAGAGAGCTTGTGCATGCCATCAGTCTTCTGGATGCGCCTAAGGACGAGGTCGCCAACATTGAAGGAAGTTTCCTTAACGTTGTGATCATGATAGCGTCGGAGCTGTTGGTCATGACGGGCTTGTCTCATGATGGCAGCAAGTCTCTGTCCTTCGAGGCTGCCGAGGTCGACACGACGTGTTTGCTCAACCTCTCCTTCCTCGTAGAACTGGATGCGTGGAGCTCCAAAGGCGACGTCGGTGGGTAGTACGGCTTCTGATCTGTAGACCAGAAAGAAGGGCGAAAAGACCGTGGCGGAGCTAACTTGAGTTCTTAGGCCCAAATCACGTGTGGTAGCTCGGCTAACCACCGGGTGGTGTAGTTGGAGGCGTCGTCGTAGATGCGATCTTTGAGAGCTTGAAGCACCATGTCGTTTGTTCGTTCGGCCTAGACGTTGCACCAGGGGTGGGCGACCGAAGAATAGTAGACGTCAATGGTGTTTTTTTGGTAGAAATCCCAGAAGACGGAGCCGGTGAAGGCTTTGCCTAGGTCGGTGATGATCCTGTTAGGCACGCCAAAGCGATGTGTGATGTCTCCGATGAATTTTACCGCTTCTTCCGACATTACTTTCGCAACAGGTCGGACTTCAATCCACTGGGTGAATTTGTCGACGGCCACTAGTATATGTTTGTAGTCGCCTGGGGTGGTACGTAACGGTCCTACATCGTCAAGACCCCACATAGCGAAGGGCCACGACGGAGGGATGGTGCGCAGGGCCTCAGCTGGCAGGTGCTGCTGTTTGGCAAAGAATTGGCATCCTTTGCACCTCTTGACAGGGTCTTTAGCGTCAGTCACGGCCGTGGGCCAGTAGAATCCAGATTGGTAAGCCTTGCCGACCAGGTTAGTGGATGCCGCGTGGCAGCCACATTCACCGCTGTGGATCTCAGCTAAGAGCTGGAGACCTTCTGATCGTAAGATGCACTTCATCAAGACGCCAGTAGAGGCGGCTTTTCTGTATAGGTTGGTACCAATCACGACGTAGTTGGCACTTCGTCGTGTGATACGCTCTCGCTTTGTTTTGTCGTCAGGGATGAGTTGGTCGAGTATAAAGTCTATGAAGGGCTTGCGGCAATCATCTTCTTTTTCTGACATCAGCACGTCGTGGGGAGGTGCTGAGTTTTGATCGTGCGGAGGTGGCTCTGGGTTATCTGGGTCCAGAAGCTTGATTGAAGGCTTGCGTAGGTCTTGGACGAACACGCCTGCTGGGACTAGAGATCGTCGAGACCCTAGTTTGGAAAGTACATCGGTGGCCACGTTATTGTTTCGTGGGACGTGCTAGAACTCGATCCCCTCGAAGTGGCCTTCGAGTTTGCGAATCTCGACGCAGTAAGCATCCATCGTGTCCATGAAGCAGTCCCACTCCTTGTTGACTTGCTCAATGATGACCTTCGAATCGCCAAAAGCCAGTAGTCGCTTGATGCACAGGGACACTGCTATGCGGAGCCCGTGGATCAGGGCTTCATACTCTGCGCCGTTGTTGGAGGCCTTGTACTGGATTTGTAGGATGTATTGAGTTGCTCTCCCTTAGGAGAGATGAGTAATATGCCTACACCCGCTCCTTCGAGGTTGAGGGTGTCGTTGAAGTACATTACCTAGTGTTCAGGCCGCTCCTTGGGAGGGGGCATCTGGATCTCTGTCCACTCAGACACAAAGTCTGCGAGGATCTGCGACTTGATCTCTTGCCTAGGGCAAAACTCGATTTCAAACTCTCCAAGCTCAACTGACCACTTGACGACGCGGCCGCCGGCGTCGCGGTTGCGGATGATTTCTCCTAGTGGGAATGAAGATGGGACCACGATCTTGTGAGCTGGGAAGTAATGGCGAAGCTTTCTCGACGTGATCAGGAGCGCATAGAGCAGCTTCTGAGGTTGTGTATAACGTGTCTTAGCGTCGGCCAGGACCTCGCTTACGTAATACACAGGTCGTTGAACATGATAGACCTGCCCTTCTTCTTCTCGCTCAGCGACGAGGACTGTGCTGGACACATTAGTGGTGGAAGAGATGTAGAGTAGGAGCGTTTCCATTGGAATTGGAGGTGTCATGATTGGTGGTGTCGTCAAGGACTCTTTGAGAGCCTCAAATGCTTTCTGGGCTTCGTCGTTCCACACGAACTTGTTCGCCTTCTTCAATAGCTTGAAGAAGGGTAAGCCTTTCTCGCCGAGCTTGCTGATGAAACGACCTAGAGCCGCCATCATTCCTGTGAGCTTCATGACATCTCTTTTGTTGGATGGCTTGGCCATCTTGCGTATGGCATCGACCTTTGCAGGATTGGCTTCAATGCCTCGATGCCCAACCATGAAGCCCAGGAGCAACCTGGAAGGCACACCAAAGACACACTTGGTTGGGTTGATCTTCCACTTGAATTCTCGTAGATTGGCGAAGATTTCAGTGAGGTCGGCGATGAGCTGATCCTCTACAGTGGTCTCGACAACTACGTCATCTACGTAGGCTTCAACATTCTTCCTGATCTGCGATGCTAGGCACTTCTGAATTGCCTTTTGATATGTAGCTCCAGCATTTTTCAGGCCAAAGGTGATGACCTTGTAGCAATAGATGCCGTGAAGCGTTATTAATGCCATTTTGTGTTCGTCGTCAGAATGCAGGGCTATCTGGTGATACCCTGAGTAGCAGTTGAGGAAGCAGAGTAGAACACTACTAGTCGTGGAGTCCACAACCTGGTCAATGCGAGGAAGAGGGAAGGGATCCTTTGGGCAGTGCTTGTTGAGGTCGGTGTAATCGATACACTTCCTTAATCCGCCAGTTTTCTTTGGTACAAGGACCGGGTTTGCGAGCCAAACTGGGTGTTTACATTCTTTGATGAATCCTGTAGCTAAGAGCTTACAAACTTCTACTTCTATGGCTTGTTTTCTATCTTTTGCAAATCACCGGAGCTTTTGCTTGATAGGTCGTGCAGTCTTGTTGACTTCTAGTGTGTGCTCAGCCAGCTCCCTGGGGACACCGGGCATGTCGGATGGGCTCCATGCGAAGATGTCAGCGTTGTCCCTGAGGAAACTAGTGAGCGCGAGTTCCTATTTGGGATCGAGGTTGGCCCCGATGACGACTTCCTTGGATGCATCGGGCAGGATGAGGCAAACCTTCTTGACAGCTGGACTTCAGTCCTGGGTTGTGCTTGTGTGCTTCTGCTCTGGTACCTCCAGAGTGGTTTGGTCGATCTTGGCTGCCTGGGCGACCATGACCATTGTTGCGGCTTTGATCGCGGAGTCTTTGGAGAGCTCGACTGTAGCGCTTTCGCAGTTGTAGGAGACCATGGTGTCCCCGAGGGCGGAGAGAATTCCGTTTGGCGCTGGCATCTTCATGATGAGGTAGGTGTGATGAGGTATGGCCATGAACTTGGCGAGCATTGGTCGCCCGAGGATGGAGTGGTATGATGAGCGGAAGTCCGCGACCTCGAATGTCAAGTACTCCGTGCAGAAGTTTTCCTTTGTGCCGAAGGTGACCGGCAGGCATACACGACCTATGGGGTATGCAGCCTTGCCGAGCACGACCCCGTAGAAGGGCTCATCACAGGCGGTCATCTTGTTGAAGTCGAAGTCCATTTTGTGTACCGTCTTTGTGAAGATGATGTTCAAACTGTTGCCCCCGTTGATAAGGGTCTTAGGCAGGAAGGCCCCATCGACTATTGGGTTAACGACCAGCGGGTATGTCTTGGGGTCGGGGATGTGGACCCAATGATCTTTCCTGGAGAAAGTGATTGGGAACTCAGACCAATGCAGAGGCTACGGGGTTTCGGTGTTGACATGCCCAATCTCCCTTGAGTTTGATCGGATTTGTCTGTTGCTTTTGGTCACTTGGCGACCGCTGACGATGAAGTTGATCTCTCGGTTGGCCGACTGGAACGCACCATTGGGGTTGCCGCCTTTAGGCGGTGGTGGTAGAGACAGCTCTTTGTGATTGTCATCGTGGCGATTATGGTCATCTTGGAGACGTCGATCATCGCGTCGATTGTCTCGCCGGTCGTTGCACTGGTCGTCACGGCGATCATTCCTGCGGTCGTCATGCCTGTCGTTATGGTCGTTGCGACAGTAATCGTCGCGATAGTCGCGATGATAATCACGTCGATCCCTATCATCGTTGCGATGATAGGGCATGCGATCACGGTAATCATGTCGATCAGGTCGACGGTTATGATTGTTAAAGAGCTGGCCACCGTTCCGGTCGTCGTTGTTGTTGCTCTTATTCTTCTTGAAGTCAGACGATACTCCAAGGGCATGTTTCAGCTGCTCACACTCCCTCATGGTGCGCTTGGCATCGCGGTGGAACTGGCACTGGTCGTCCATGACCATGTTAAAGTCACCTTTAAGGAAGGTGGAAAGTCTTGGTGGATCTGTTATGTAGGATTCACCAGATCACTTGTGTGATCTGTTTCCGCCGTCGTCGTAGTCTTCTCCATTGAAATCGTGCATGACCGCATCCTAAGTGTCGACTAGCTTGTCAATGTAGGCCATGAGGTCAGCGATAGTGTGTGCGTCAGCTTCATGAATCTTCTCAAATAACTTGATGTTGGTGATCCCCTTCTTGTAATAGGCGATGACATCCTCGTCTTTGACACCCGCAAGAGTGTTGCAGTTTTCAAAGTAATGATTGGTGTACTCACGGAGAGTTTCATAACGTCTCATCCGTACTCTGGTGAGGTGGTGAGTGTTGCCAGGATGATTATAGGTCCCCTGGTAGTTGGTCTTGAAAAGGTGAGATAGAGTTGCCCAGGAGGTGATGCACTCTACTGGGAGGTTATCAAGCCACAGGAGTGGTGCCTTGCCCATCACAAGGGGGAAGTACCCCGCCATGTGGTCTTCATTGCCCCCGGAGGCGCGTGCTGCAATGTTGTACATCTTGAGCCATATACTTGGGTCAGAGCGACCGTCATACTTCTCAATGCCCGGCTTGAAATCCTTAGGGTATCTGATCGTCCGGAGATGTCGTGAGAACACTGGGAAGTTATTGACCGCTCCCGGGCTTGTTGACGGGGCGTGAGCTACCGAGATGACGTAGAGGCCATCGGGAGGGCCATTGTCTTGGTCGTAGTGGGCGCGTCGCAGCAGTTCCTGGTCGTGCATGTTCCGGAGGTCCGCAGCTTGAACGGGGTTGTTGGCATCAAGGGCGTCGGGGACCCCATGTTCACGGTCGTAGTTAGCACGTCGTGCTATCTCCACTTCGTCTCTTATGCGGTGATGTTGGCTTCCTTCTGCGCGATTGGCCTGTATTGGAGGAGGTTGAGCTCCTGCATTATGCCTGGGGTTTGGGGCAGCGTTTCGCTGGATGTTGGCAGCATTAGCTGCATTGTTGGCGACGTTGCCGGCGGCATTGGCTGGAGTGTTTGCCGGAGCATTGGCTGCAGGCTTGGCTGGAGCATTAGCTGCAGCGTTGGCAGCGGGATTGACCGGTTGCACTACTTCATTTTCACCTTGTCCCTCTTCAGCTACCGGCTCAAGGGGACCCTAGCTGCGGCGTCATTGGCGAGGATGTTCCGATCTGCTCCTGGAGTAGGAACTTGCTACGGATCTGCTGTATCCAGGACCTGTTTCTTCGATCTGAGCGGCGGCGACGCAGACGTTGGCTTGAAGACGTCGTACCACTAGAGAATCTTCGAGGTGGTTTAGGGTGGCAAGAGCGGCTCCTAAGTTGGTTTGTGGGGAGTTGTAGACTTCGAGGCCATCGCGTTCAAAGTCCCTGAGGAGGTCTCTTACACATATTCTGTTGGCGTGAGGTTGATCATCGTGGCGTCGCTGCTGAGGAGCAGTTGGTGCCGCAGGTGCTTGTTGACCGGCGTTGTCATTGGCTTGTCCGGCTTTAAGCGGTTGTTGAACTAGTTGTTGACCTGCACCTGGGGCAGGAGCAGCGAGCTCTTGTTGTCGCCGAACAGCTTTGGTAGTGTTGGCGTTCTCGCGCTCTTGGCGTTGTTCATCTGTCTCTCCATCTTGCGGCGGTACGTCTGCAGAAACGACCAAGATCTCACGATCTAGAGTCTCGAGCTCTTATCCTGGATAGTTCGGGGAGATACTTGTGTGGGCGATCTGGAATGCGAGGTGATCCGGGGATGTCTCTCGGTTCAGCTGGCGGCGATGAGCTGTAGTAAGAGGTCGACGGATCTTCTTGAGGACACGGCACTGGCGCGCCGTGTGTTTAGAATTCTCGTGGATAGGGCAGGGTTCGTCGAGGTGACTCCTGCGGCTTCCACGATCTTGGGTCTTGGGTCTAGATTCGATCTGGATCTTGCGCTTCATGTAGCGTGATGCTACGTGAGCTGTGTTGCGCAAGCCAAGAGGCATGCTGGATGTGACGTCCCATGTTTTCAGCCGGGTTATTTAACCCTGCCGAGTTGACTTTGGTCAAACGACGGTCAACCTGCGCCATCACCTCGAAAACATCCCCGACAACCCCTAATGACACCCCTTGGTCAATTCATGGTCAAGGTTGGGTCAAAACCCTAGTCAAACCCCTTAAACGCCCATTGACCCTCCTATGTCGCCGGAACTTTTGCCGCGTTCTCCAAATTTTACCTAAACACTTCAAATTCTCCCAATACAAAAGTTGTGTAGTTTTTCATGGAACACAACTTTCATGTTGAGTGACATTTCTAGTTTGGAGTGGAAATGGGTGAAAAATGCAGGACAACACCTCAGGTTACTATTCACAGGCGCCCAGAAAACAGCCAACTTGGCATGCGATTTGTGCACAACTGGTTGAGAAAAAGACCCTAGAACTTTTGGCAAAGTTGTAGAGGGTAGTGTGGTGTACAACTTAGGTATAGAAACCTTGGACCACTTCTGTTGAAATGTTTGGAGAAAAATGCTCTCAAACAGGGCTACTTGGGAACATTTCTAGCACCCAGCGCTCTGGAGCGTGCCGCGCGACGTCGGGCGCCAGACCGTGTGCCGCCGCCGCAGACCCCACCGTGGGCCCGGCACGGACGCCAAGACCCCACGGGCACCTTGTGGCACGCGCGGGGGCATTGGACGGCGTGCCCACCGCCTCTCTCCCCCATCCCCGCTCGCGCCACGCGTCCACCCCCCCCCACCACGCCGCCCAGCCAGTCGCGTCGCCGCTGTACGCCTCGCACTGAGCCACCACCTCGCGCGGCCCATACCTTGACTCCTGTGGCCGACGTGCGCAATGGTCGTGACTTCCACCCAAGGCACGAGCGCTTATAAAAGGTGCAGAAGCTCGCCGGTGTGTGCGCGCGCAAGACCCCGATGTCCAGCGCCGCCGCGGTTCACCATTGAGGTCGCGCGGTGAACTCTTGTGCCCGCTCTGTTTCCCAGCTACCCAAACCTCTAGGCACCTTCGTTAGGATCCACCGAAGCTGCCTAGGCCACTTGTTGCCCAGGCTCAGCTGCCAGCTCGCCGGAGCAGAGCTCCCAGCGGCGCCTGTCGCCCTGCTCCACCGACCGGGGTGGCCGATCCCCTCTCTACCGCAAATATGCACCCAAACCGAACCCTCGTAGGCCCTAGACCCTCCCCCAACCGCTTCCCCGGCCAAGACCGCCGGCGAGGTCGCCGAATTCCGGCCGGCCGCGCCGCCCCCTTAGCCCAAGGACCACATTGCAAGGTCCCAGGATCTTCTAAGGGTCTAGATGCAAACCGAGGGTATGGTTGTGACGCTTTAGATCTTTCCAGGGTTCAGTTTGCAAAATGTTTCTTTACTATTTGATGTGTTTCAGCTGCACCTTGTAAAATCCGTATAAAGTCACAGAAAAATCCAAAAATTGCAAACTCAATTTTGCTGTACTCTATGTGACTAGACCTACGACTTTTTCAAAGCATGTATATACTTATGAGTTTTAATTTTTGCTTGAAAAATTGAAATGTGAAATCCCTAGATCTATATTTCTGCAAAATCCATACATGATCATGAGCTGGATTTTGGATATGTTGTGGGAACTAGCATGTTTATTTTCTGTGCCAACATTTGTACAAAGTTACTGAAGGAATATTTTTATATAAATTATCTTGTGATATTGATAAATCTGCCTAGATGATTTTTGTAGCTTAAAATATAATTATTCTTGAGCCCAACTTCTGGTTATTGTCATGTTGTACCAAAATGCACCTCTGGTGACTTTATCCTGATTTTATCTCTGTTTGAAATATTATTTCCAAATTTATGCTTGTTTTTATTCATAAATGTGTGTATCAAGATCCATAATAGCTATAAGTGTGTTAGTTGGTTTCTTAGGCTTGTTTTGGACCAAAGCATGTGTAGGAGAAAGTTTGGCTTCATTTCTGTTATATTTATTTTCATATATATTAATCCTTTAAATGCTAGCTAGAAATGCTTTTATTTATGTGCATTTAAATTCAGTGGTGCAAACTAGTTGCTTGCTGTTCAGAGGAGTGTTTTCTAGTCATTAAGACCAGGGGGCACTGTTGGGCAGGTTTGAAGTGTGATTGGTTGATTAAAAGAGTGCAAACTAGATTAATGTAGTGAAGGAAAAATAGGAAAAACAAATCCTTTTGTGCATGAGTTATATGAGTGAGTTAGGAAGGTGTGTTGTGGCATAAAAGTAACTTTCCTTGCTGTTTGTATTTGAAGTAAGTATGCTTTTATAGATGTGCACACAATCACCTTAAAGAGAAGACTAAGTAAGCATTTTGATCATCTTTTAAAGGGAAAATGTTTAAATATTTTTGTTAAGGTGAATATGGCCAACCATATACTCCTAGTGGCTGTTTGGTACTGTTTTTGAATTAAATTAAAATAATTGCACTCCTAATCATTGCATTGCATTCCCCGTATAGAAGTCCCCGACGGTAGCTATACGCTCGTGCCGGCTGACGAGGACGAGGGAGCAGGAGGAGACATGCACTACGTGACCGTAGAGCAAGACCCGGACCAAAGTCCGAAAGTTTGTGTGTCTGCTTGTGCTGATGAAGGCAAGCCCCGGTTTAACATTCACCTATGTTTTACTTTTAAAGTTTCTCATGTTCTCTCTTGAATTACTATGTGCATTTACGTTCAGGAGTTGAATGGAAACTTAGATGCATTATCCTTAAGTACCCCTTTTGATTGTTTTTACTAGCCTATGGTTATGCTAGTTGCTATGCTCTAAGGATCCGGTACAAGTAGAGTGATGTACGTCACTCGCGAGAATAGGATCTCCTTTATGGAATCACCTTATGGATTAAATGGATTGCTCATGTGGTAAGAGCATGGGATTGGGCTCCGGTCCAATGGCTTCGTTGGTTAAGTGTTTGAACGTACCAAGCACTTGTCGAAAATGGGTATGATAAGCCTAGTACCTAAATGAGACGGTGCGGGAACTTTGCGCTACTAAACTTAGGGTTGCGGCCCCGGGCTCGCCACCCGAGTACTTGCGTGAGGCTGGGTGACCTTAGTGGTGTAGCCCAGTAAACCTCGTACTTGAGACTGTAGCATCTGATCCCAATCCGAGGATTGACGGGAACCGCCTAGTTGGTGAACTCTTAGTGAGGGCACCTCCCGCGTGCTTAGGTCCACCTTGCAAGGTTATGAATCAATCGACTGTCGGCCTCTCACCGTCATTTGAGACTACTTACCCGACTGGCCATGATATCCCTCTATGATGGAACTTTGTGAAGATTATTACTTTGATTAAATGTTTGTACAACTTTGATTGCAATAGTTGCTTATCTAGTAATGATTACTTCTACTAGAACATGAGCTAAAATGTGAAAGTAAGGATGCACTACTTAGTAGCTTTTTGGCAAACAAACCCACTAGCCAAAAGCCTTCCATGATTAGAGGTAAAGTCTTTCTTTTAGACGAGTAAGTCTTGCTGAGTATTAGTATACTCAGCCTTGCTTTATAAATGTTGTTCCAGGTAATGCATGTGATGTGTGGCCCGGAGAACTTCCACCCGGCTGGGAGCTGGAATGGGTGGATGACAAGGAGAGATTGCATCAGGGACAGGCCTCCTATGATGTGATCGTATCGTTTAGTTATCTTCCGCTGTTTTCAATAAACTCTGAACCATTTACTTTCATGTTAAAGAACTAATAATGGACCCTACGGGGATTTGATGTTAATTTGTAAGGCACTCTGGACTCTCCTTCGTGGGAGTTTTAATGCATACGTTCGATCCTCTCTGTGTTGATAAGTGATTTACCAGGCGTTAACCTGGCAACACTCAATGGGATGATTCTTTATTATCACTTAATGACCAAATGGAGTGGTTTAGGCAATAGTATGGAATTATCTCGGGTGGGGTTGTCACAGTTGGTATCAGAGCATTCGTATGCACCGGAGTGATTAGATTAATGCTAATCACATGATTTACAATAAAACTTGCCAAGATTGATTGGACTCTGAAAATCCGTTGGATCATTAAGGAATGATCTAGATCGAGAGGCCCTAGAGGGAATTTTGGGTTCTTTAAGGTGGCATAAGGATCTATGGTTTATTTCGCTAACTTCCAGCACTTTACTTTATGTCAGACTTACTTTCTTGCACAACCAAACTAGATGAGCCACATGTTTTATACGTGTGCTGTTCCGCATCACGGGAATTGCGAGGGTTGATGGAGTGATCCATTCCACGGATCCCATCTTCGCGTCTAGTTATGAGATTGTGAGGTCGCCACGTTTATCATACGTGTGCATTCCGCATGTCGATCATGCGAGGCAAGGATACACTCCATTCAAATGGAGCGTGTCCGAGGTTGGACGCTGTCCATGCAGCGGCTTGACGCATGGATACCGTTTCTATAGTGAACGGTACTGTATGTGGACGCTTTCGTGACGTGCTGGCATGGAAGGTTCGTTTTCTGCAGGTACACTAACAACGTTCGTAAGTCGTTAAGTGTGAACCGAGTAGCTCCGACTAGTTATTATAATGAGAGCCGATTATAAGTTTGCCACCGGCACTAACTACGTATTTTGGGATCCATTTGTGTAAGGACGTTTAAGACTTGTGCATTCATGATTAAAATCTTGTTGAACCTAAAATTGATTATTGCATGTTTGAGTAATCTTTCCTAGGGTGATTGCTTGATCTTAGATAAGGTTTTCCTCTCTTGTGATCTTAAGAAATTTCTGGCAGATTCTGCTGCTGTCATTTCTCAATTTTTATAGCCCAATCTGTAAGGAATCTGACTAGACATCCTTTAGAAAAGTTGTTTCTTATCAAGTTGAGCATCTACTGTGAATTTCTCAGGATTTTAAGAATTTTCTACAGAGAGTTATGCTCAGTTTAGTGAGTCTCTGTTCTGCTGTTTTTCAGGGTAACCTCCCTCTGAAAATGCAATTTTTCGAGCATGTTCCAATTCAATCTAGATCTACCTTTGAATACCAAAAGTGTGCATAATTATGCCACTGAGTTGCTGGTGAAATTTGGGAAATTTTTGGGACATTGGTGTTTGAGTTGGGAATTTTTGTTCCCCATCGCCAGAATAGGACCCCCGTACCAAATTCTTCCACACGTGATAACATTAGCTTTTGATCCCAAGTTGGATATCAAAGTGGTCCAAACCCCTGCACTGGTTTGGAATTTTGAGTCATGGATCCTTGTAGTCTTGGGCTGAGCGCATGAAATTCGTAGTTCTAGAATATTGCGTTGCCTGAGTCGAACTTTTGTTCCAATTGAGTTTTTCGTCGTACATGTTCTGCTTGTGGGAACAAGCTTATGAATATGTATGTAATGGAAGCTCAATTCTTTCAGATGGTAGGACCGACATGCAACTCCCCAGATGGTTTTGGTGTGCCGAGTAGTGGTAGCGACCTACCACCACTACCACCCAGAATGATGGTAGAAGCATTCATGGCCGCTCAAAAAGGAATGTTGTGCCAAATCCTTCAGACGCAGCAGCAGCTCGTCTAGATGCTGCAGCAGCAACCTCCCCCCCTTAGCGCCAATCCAGATGGACCAATATTGGCCGCTCAGACCATGATCTCCACCGGAAAACATCCGGGGAAACCTCGACCCTATGCGTCTTGCTCACCCCGAGTACCTACTCATGGTGATATAGACACCATTGCTGGTGCAATCGAGATGTTGGAAGAACAAAATTCAGTGTTAAGTCATATTGTGGACAATATCCTCCAAGATCGTTATCCTGGGTTACCTCAAACTAGTTTAACTGACGGTCTTGCTCAGGTGTTATTTACGTCTACGGTTGAGCAGGCCCGCTTATGCAATTTGTTGGTGGATCATATGAAGAAGACTCAACTCAGCACCTCCGACTCTCTACTACCGCCATCGAAAATACTAATGGACCTTACAAAGGAAGAAGGGAAGAGCCAGAACCGCAAGCGAGCATTTCCCAAGATGGATTTGAGTGAGTGGGGAATTACCTGCAAGGAATTTTGTCCTCGTAAGGGCAAACAAAGGGATGACAACGACAAAAAGCCAAGTCAACAAGCTTCGAAGGCTAAAGAACTCCCGCCCCGCATTTGCTACAATTGTAGAAAACCCGGGCATTACGACCATACGTGCCCGAACCCTAGGTTGGACAAGCCCCGCCCACATAGGTAAGGCTCCAAAGCAAGTAAGAGTCATCATAACAAGAAGCCAAACATTCAAGGGAAGCAAGATCAGCGTAGATTCATGGGTACTGTTTCTATTCGAGAACACCTCTCTCTATGACTTGCCATTATTTGTTGTTGGTAAACAACCCACCGTGGACTGGTGATGGTAATGCTTATGCTTCTTGATGCCCTAAGCTACCCTTGCTAGCGACATCCTTATCTCAATCGTGTTTGACCTTGCAAGCTTGAACATCTTCATCTTGATCTTGCTCACAACTTTTTGAACATATAAAACATGAATAGAAAGAGTTAATTTCTGTTGGTATGCTTTGAGCATCATCATGTCATGCATTGGTTGCACTCTTAAATTAATTCATGAGCATGGAAATGCACTGCATAGCATATGCATTTGGGAACCTTGGATGGACTATCATGCATACGCATTGAAGGTTTCGACCCTCCTTATATATCCTCCTTATGGCTGATGAGGTTGTTGTTCCATGACCAAAGGTGCCGCGACGGAACCTAGTGCATCATGTGTGCTGCAGCCATGTGATTACCACTAGGGGCGCGCTAGGTATCTTGGATGGGGAGCATGCAACTCACCACAAATCCATGTTCTCCACTCTATGTTATCCCCCTTGTTGCAAGCTAACTGCATGGGTAAACAAGTCATGCTAACAAGCATCACGAGCATAATATCCCATGAACATGTACATTTTTCACTATGCATCATGGCAAGTGCATCATATGTTCATATGCACAAGAATCATGCGCTCATCTGCATGTGCATCACACTCTATGCACCACAACATGAGCATTAAAATGTGCATCACCCCATAGTTGCACAAAGTATCCCCTCTCCATCGACATTCAATCATAGGTTTCATTGGTGCATAGCTCATTCAATTTAAAATTGTTCATGTGAGCAAATATCTTCTGAACTTGTGGTATCTACCCATCTCTTTAAGTCATTTTCATTGCTATCCACAAACAACTCTGTGCAACTGGTCGTTATGACCTTGCCATCCTTTATTGTTTTTATGGACAACTAACCTTGGACTTTTGATGATGGAACCCTTTATCCATCCGTACACTTTGTTGCTTTTCAAAAATAAATTTAGAAATCTTCGGAAACAAATTTTGGCAAATATTTGTTTACTAGTCTTCCTTTTCTCCATAGAAATATATTCTGGTAATCACCCTTGTCAACTTGGTTCTTTCCACCTAATCTCAAAGCTCTCTTAGATTCACCTCAATCTACAGGCTAAGTTGAAGGAGTAGGATTAGAGTTTTCTCGAGAAATCCTGGTCAGATCTTTAGACCGTTGGATCCCATTCTTTTCCGTGCGATGATGGTACGACGTCGTAGCGACGCTCTGCCATCTCTTTTCCCGTGGACACGATCACATCGTCGAAACCTCACGGGTCAACCATTATCGAGCTCCGTGTGGCCACTGCCGGATCGCTCCGCTAGTCCCTACCTCAGTCGGTTGAGATGACCGTTGTGTTTCCGTTGAGGTATAAAAGGGAAGCCCTCCCGCGGTGTCGCCATTGCCAAGTCTCGTCTGCTTTCGAGCTCGACAGTGTCGTCGCTCTTGTTTTCCCCTCCGGCTAGTTTTTGGCCAACCCGCCACTAGCCCATCTCTACCGTTGCTCTGCCCACTCGCCGAGTAAGCTGTTCGCCATCTTCGTCGACAACCTCCAGGAGCAGCTCGGGAGAAGACCGAGAGAAGAACCTCAGCCTACATCGCCGACCATGGATCAGTTCGTGGAGATGTTCGAGTCCCTCCGCTGGACGCTTGTAGCGATGTACCTCTGCATCGTCGGCGGAGTTTCTCTTCTTTTAGTTTTCCATGTACACATTCATCGTCCGCTTTTCCATGAACTGCTTTGAGGCAATGAGGAAAGCACCATGTATCTTTTTCCCTATCTGAATTCCTGCTGCCGAGAAGTGTAAGCGAGCATATATTCCACCTTTGTAACTTTTGCATGGTTGGAAGGCATTGCTCTAATCCTGTTGTCGAATCTCGGGATGAGATTCTGTTTAAGGAGGGTAGGCTGTGACGCCCCAGGTTTTCAGCCGGGTTATTTAACCCTAACGATCCGGTCAACCGAGTTGACTTTGGTCAAACGACGGTCAACTTGGGCCATCACCTCGAAAACATCCCCGACAACCCCTAATGACACCCCTTGGTCAACTCATGGTTAAGGTTGGGTCAAAACCCTAGTCAAACCCCTTAAACACCCTTTGACCCTCCTATGTCGTCGGAACTTTTGTCGTGTTCTCCAAATTTCACCTAAACACTTCAAATTCTCCCAATACAAAAGTTGTGTTGTTTTTCATGGAACACAACTTTATGTTGAGTGGCATTTCTAGTTTGGAGTGGAAATGGGTGAAAAATGCAGGTCAACACCTCAGGTTACTATTCACAGGCACCCAGAAAACAGCCAACTTGGCATGCGATTTGTGCACAACTGGTTGAGAAAAAGACCCTAGAGCTTTTGGCAAAGTTGCAGAGGGTAGTGTGGTGTACAACTTAGTAGCTTTTTGGCAAACAAACCCACTAGTCAAAAGCCTTGCATGATTAGAGGTAAAGTCTTTCTTTTAGACGGGCAAGTCTTGATGAGTATTAGTATACTCAGCCTTGCTTTATAAATGTTGTTCCAGGTAATGCATGTGATGTGTGTCCTAGAGAACTTCCACCCGGCTAGGAGCTGGAATGGGTGGATGACGAGGAGTGATTGCATCATGGACAGGCCTCCTATGATGTGATCGTATCATTTAGTTATCTTCCGCTGTTTTCAATAAACTCTGAACCATTTACTTTCATGTCAAAGAACTATGTTTGTAATAATGGACCCTACGGGGGTTTGTTGTTAATTTGTAAGGTACTCTGGACTCTCCTTCATGGGAGTTTTCATGCATACGTTCGATCCTCTCTGTGCTGACAAGTGATTTGCCGGGCGTTAACCCGGCAACACAAAACGGGATGATTCTTTATTATCGCTTAATGACCAAATGGAGTGGTTTAGGCGATAGTACGGAATTATCTCAGGTGGGGTTGTCACACTTGAGGGCGACGAGGTCGTGCGAGGGCGTTTGACGCGTTCGCAGACTTTGATTGTGTTGGATAGCATGCCCTCGACACGATCGATCCCAGCGATCAGGTCGCTAGGAGTGGGTGGGTGGGTTTCCGTCAACAGATCCATTCCAATCTGTTGGTCAGCGGTGACTGCATTGCCCTCGATGATGAGGCAGACGACTGGAGTGGTGGATTTCGCCGGCATCGAGCTAAAGCAGATGTCGACGGGGTTGGAGAGGATGTCCGCCATGCTCTCCGGGAAGATGACATTGTTGGTTGAAGCCATCGAGTTGCACGAAGAACCTTGATTCCCCCCTACCTGGCGCGCCAACTGTTAGATGGTGAGATGTAGACAACCCACGGGGGTGTTAATCCTTGTGGTTTAGTTGTTCGATGGGGTGGAATCTAAGGCAAAGAACTCGAAGGTCGCAAACGAGTGCGCAGAATGCAGAGAACACAGTGAGTTTATACTGGTTCGGGCCTCCGGAGAGTAAAACACTACGTCCAGTTGTCGGTGTATATTGCTTGAGGATTGCGTGATTGTACAAGGGGTCGCCTCGTCCACCTTATATTGGCTAGCGAATGAGGTCGGTTCCCCGACTCCTGGTCGGTTACGACCAGGTGACTTAAGTCTATATTACACATCTTGCCATATCCCGTCGATCTTCTTTGGTCGAAATCAACCGAGGTCTTGTCTTATACGCCAAGTCTTGAGGTCGTTCTGGATTAGGTCGTCTGGGGAATCTTCTAGAAGGACTTCAAGAGGTCGTGTGGGCCGCTAGCTAGGTCGGTTGGGCCCACTGACAGGTCCGCGGGTCTTCTGGTAGGTCGGACCCACTTGTCGGGGGTGGTCGTGAGCCTGGTCGGTGGGGATCCAAGGGTACCCATGTCTCACACACACAAAATGCTCTAGAATGAGATGTGTAACCAAAGAAAATGCCATCGATCGACCTAGCCTCGAACTTGTCCAACTTCTTCCTTTTCTTAAGAATGAAGCATTTACAACCAAAGACATGGAAGTGACTCACCTTGGGTGTGCGACCATGCATCAACTCGTAATAGGTTTTCTTCTTGTGAGCCTTGAGGTAGATCCTTTTCGACACATAGCACGCAGTATTGACCGCCTCATCCCAGAACCTTCTCGGAGTCCTATGCTCGTCGAGCATCGTCCGAGCCATCTTGCACAAGGTCCTGTTTTTCCTTTCCACCACGCCATTCTTGGGAGGCGTATACGGACTCGAAAACTAGTGTTCAAGACCCAAGTCATGGCAAAAGGTTTCGAAGCGAGAGTTTTTGAACTCCAAGCCATTGTCACTGCAGATCGCTTGTATGGCATCTCCGTGCCTCTCATTTCTTAACCTCAAGACAAGATCTCGAACAAAACCAAACGTCTCCCCTTTCTCCTCAAGAAAGAACACCCACGCATACCAAAAATAGTCGTCCACCACAACAAGGATATACCACTTCACCCACAGATCGCACATGAGCTGGGCCAACAAGGTCCATATGGAGAAACTCGCATGGAAGCTCAGTCATCACATCGGTGAGAGGCGGGTGAGAAGAAGCTACCATCTTGGCATGCCTACACGGCGCACAAACCAACTCTTTCTCAAACTTCAACCGTGGCAATCCTCGGACCAAATTGAGTTTACTCAAGCGAGACAAAAGGTCAAAGCTCAAGTGACTCAACTTCCTATGCCACTTCCACAACTCACTCGAAGAACCAGCTAAAAAGCAACGCTCCACACTAGAAGACTGAGAGAAATCAGCTCGTGACACTTGACCCCTCGAGAACGACCATGAAAACTAGGTCCCTCGAGAATCCAAAATCCGAGAACCAGTTGGACGAAACAACACCTCAAAACTCTCATCCAACAACTGGGACACAAAAAGGAAATTGAACCCCATCGATTGAACAAGAGCAACACTCTTGAGAGTGACCTTGTCACTTACCTTGACCTCACCTTCTGAAAGCACATGCCCTTGCCCATTGTCGCCAAAGGTGATGTATGTCCTGGAGACCACCGAGACGAGTCTTGAGAACCACCCCTTGTCCCCGGTCATATGCCTCGAGCAACCGGAGTCAATCAACCAAACGTTCCAAGTCTCCCACCTGAAATTCAAAAGCGAGCACGTGAGTGAACAAACGACTCAGCACTGGCATTAGTACCAAAAGAGTAAAACCAGTGCCGAGTCATTTGATCCAAAGTGGGGTTAGCACAAACCAAATCATCACGCCTATCAAAGCTACCACCACGAACACCACCATGGTAACCACTATGAGGGAACCAACCCTCTCTAGCTGGAGGAGGAAGAAAGCCATGAAAGGAAGACCGTGGACCGTTCCTCCTCTCCATCTCAAAGCTACGACTCCTCCTGCCCTCGTATTGAGCACGAAGTGGAGATGTCTAGCAAACTGACCACCATCAGACTTTCCATACCAACCACCAGAACCATGACCACCTGAACCAAACTGAGCATCCTCACCAGCATGAAAACTAGACCGCTGTCTGTCCAGACCTACACCGATCTGATCGGTGTAGCTCGGCCAGCAGCACCACCTGCTACCTTCCGATCTCCCCAAGCTGGAACTGTCCTCACAATCGCCTTGGCTCTGGGCATCTGCATAGGATGCTCAAGTCTTTGCCATTCTCTCCTCACGCTTCCTCTCGAAGCAAAACTCACCCTTGTGACCATCTCTCCCGCAATAGTCAGAATGAAACTGCACGGGCTTAGGTTTAGGGTTGGGATGGGGCTACTCACTTGGTTTCTCCGCACTCAGCTTCTGTCGGTGTTTTAGACCGGCAACCTACTAAGGGGAGTACCCGAAGTAGATGAATGTGGCCTCACCGAGATCGGTAACTCGAAGGAAGAGACACGTGGCACACAATTTAGACAGGTTCGGGCCGCGAGGTGCGTAATACCCTACGTCCTGTATGTTGCGTGGCTCTGGATTGATTGGGTGCGATTACAAGATGATGCAATCTGATGCGTATGAGAGAGATGAGATAGAGGGGGTCCCTACCTCGCCTTATATAGTCCGGGAGGCAGGGTTACAAGTCGGTTCAGGGAGAGAGTACTAGGCGAGTACACCTAGGAGTCCTCTATACAGTACGGGACTTGTATAGCTTCCTATCCGAGTACTTCTCCTTCGTAGTCCTTGTGCTTCACGCCAGCAAGTGTCGTGCAGCGCAAGTCGAGTAGTCGCAGGGGCCCACCAAGTAGTCGGTCCTGGTACCCACCAAGGCAGTGGGCCCAGGGAGGTCCATACGACAAGCCCCCGAGTACTTTGTAGTCGAGAAGGATAGCTTCGAGTAGTCTTGATGGCCTTAACGAGTAGTCCTCAAGCGTCCCTGATTACTACAAGTCAAAAGTCCTCAAGAATAGTTGAAGCATCCTGAGGCTGGAATGTACTTCAACTGATGTTTGAGCAATCTTGAAGTCTTCTCGAGTAGTCCCAAGCGTCCTCGAGTGCTGCTCTCGAAGGTCTTCAGCAATGCCGATGTTATCTTGAAGCCGAAACTGATATGGAAGTGCGATTGCAAAATCGCACTCCATATGGAGTAGCCCCCGAGCCTTGGGTTGAGTTGTAGACTCTGGCTGAGGGTCCATCTGAAGTTTTGGCAAGAATATCCCGCAAAATCCGGAGAAAAAACCGAAGGACACGTGGCACGGAGCCCCCGAGCCTTGAGTCGAGTACTTCCTCTCGAATTGAAGGGTCATCTTATAGAATGTGTCCTGAGTTGCTCTTGAGTCTTGTCGCTACCCAGGAAGTTGAGTAGAAGTAGCCGAGCCCCCGAGATGAGGCGCGTCGACTAGTAGAAGTTGAAGAGTCAGGCGCCGCTGCTGAGTCAGCCGTCTGGAGACTTATCCATCCGGCCGTTAGAGGAGCCGCTGTTGACTTATAAATTGATGCCGAAACCCTTAGGGTTTTTCTCCCCACACATTTGCAGCCATTCCCAGCAGATCGTGCCAGGAACCACCGCCAGTACGCACTGCTGCCATTGAGGGGAGAGCAGATCCAAGCGCGCCGCTGTCAGAGACCACCACCGTAGCCCCCGAGCGAATGCGAGTGAAGACACCGTGCACTTGGAGAATGAAGCCCGGCGCGGTTGGGGTTGACCGGCAGCTCAGCTCGAGTACGGTTACGACCGAGGTCCGCACTGCGACTCATCCTTCTTCTCTTTCCCAACAAACTCATTTCCCAAGTCACTCTTGAACTTGATAGGTTTTCGGAAATCATTTGTGGAGTGAGAGAATATGGGAGATCTGGAGTTGTGTCAAGTTTGTTTTTCAGTGGGTAGGCTTTTTTGTGGAAGGTTTTTGGTGGAGCTAGGATATCACCAATCTTCTCTCCTCCCTCAGCACTACACTCTCCAACCTTCTCTGAACCAAGCACTTGCCCATCATAGCGCTTGTATGCCTCTATCATCATCCTAGCTGAGGTTCATGCCCCGACAACCAACCCATCATTTTTCTAAACTTATGATTCTCATCCTGCAAGCGGTCCACATAATGTGCAAGTTCCAGATTTTTCACAGCATGCACTTCACAAGTAGAGCAAGAAGTAGGAATAGGCTGTTTAAACGTAGTCTCAAGCGAAATAGTGTAAGCATGCATCTCATAAATCTTTCCATGCGAAACAGGGCAAGAAGTGCAAGAACCTAGCAAAGCAGGTCTAGACTTAAGCTTAGCCACTTCAACCCTAAGCAGATACAGTTCATCACAAGTAGAGGCACGCTTATCATTAAGAGCAGTAAGATCAGCTAGGTACACAGAGAAATCACGACAATCAATCTCATCAGAAAACATAGAAGAAGCCTTAAGAGAATCAATCTCAAGCTTAGCATCTAGGTTTTGGGTTTCTAGCTCAACCACACGGTTCCTAGCATCTTGTAGTGAGGCCCTAAGCTCTTTCCTTGTCTTCTTGGCCTCTCTAAGCATGTCATCACGATTATCAAGCAGCTTGTCAAGACGCTCGTTCTCCTCACGCAAGAAGGGAAGCTCGTCATGTACCTCATCCTCGGAATCTGAGTCCGAGTTGCTTTGGTGACTCTTCTTGCTATCGGAGCTGCGTGCCATGCCGCAAAAGACATCTCCCACGAAGCAGCTCAACCCAATCAAGTTCTTGGACGCCTTCTTGTACTTGCACCGATCACCTTCATCTTTGCTGCTACTCGAGCTCGAGGAAGAGTAGGCAGAGCTGGAGTCGACGTCGCTTGCTCCGGCCATCGCTCGGGCCTTCATGCCACGGCTATCCTTCTTCCTCGACCGTCGCTCGTCCTTGTGCTTGTGATCGCACCTCGATTGGTACTTGCCGTCCGTGCTCGACCGGTGCTTTTAACCGTCCTTGTTCTCCGTCTTCTCCGGACAGTTGTCGACAAAGTCTCCTGGCTTGCCACACTGAAAGCACGTATGTGTTGTCCTTCTCGTGTTCACCCGGTTCTCGTGTAGTGTCTCGAACCGCCTGGTTAGCAATGCCAGCTCGTCCTCTCCAAGCACGTTGAACTCCTCGTTTGGCAAAGACATCAAAGAAGACAGAGAATACATCCTGGAGGATGCGTTAGCATTAGACTTAGCCACTTTGCCACCAATGAGAGCAAGACTATTGGAGTCAGTCGGGCTGTCAAACCACGATCAACCTCAGCAGACTTGAGCTTAGAAAACAACTCGTTCACTGTCAGAGTGGTGTACTTCTCAGACTCAAGAACGGCCTCGATCTTTCCATCCCACACGGTACGATCTAGCGCGTGTAAGAGCTTCACAGCTCTATCATGGTCATCGTATGGGAGGACATCGACGTTGGCCCTCATGTTGTTCACAACCACCATGAACCACTGAAAAAGGGCATCAATAGACTCACTAGGGAGATGAGTGAAGTTATCGTACTCTATGGTAAGTCGCATACAACCGTTCCTGAACCTCAACATTCCCAACATGAGCATTCTTTAGTTCCAACCAAATCCTACAAGCTAGGTCCTCTGTCTGAACCCAATCGAATTTGGATTCACACAGAGCATGAACCAAGTAATCGACTGCCTTCTTGTTGGCGTCGTGCATGTCCCTCGATCTAGGAGTTAGGAAGTTAATCGAATGAACATAAGCTGCATTCACCGTAACATCCCAAAGGATCTGACCCTTTCCGCGGAGGAACGTCGCCATCCACCTCTGCCACATCTGGTAGTTCTTCCCATCACAGAGGACTTGAACCTCGTTCTTGGTACGTCATCTTTGGATCTTAGACTGGTTAGAGTAAATGAAGACCCGAACTGGCTTTGATACCAATTGAAGGACCAATTAGGCGAACAGAGAGGGAGGGAGTGAATGGGAGTCGATAAAAAATCTTCTCGAAGGAGATGAGAACTCCAACAAGACAAACACGGGTTCCAAAGCACGTCTCTAACTCAACTACACAAGTTGGTCAAGACCACGCAGCCACTAGAGTGAAACTAGTCCTAGGAACCAACAACCACCGAAGCTACCCCGAGAACGCAGCAGAAAAACCAACTCGAGCAGCTACTGGATTGCACCGGTTAGACCGGTCGCACACACCGATCAGACAGGCCCCTACTGGAGCACCCTGACGGATTCTGAGAACTTCCACAAAAAGCTCCTACATCGATCAGGTCGGTGTAGCATGCCGGTCAGACCGGTCTAAGCTAGGAAGCCTCCAAAACACAAACCTGACATTCCGAGCTCCAAAACCAACCAAACTCGAAACAATAGCAACACAGGACAACAGGGAACTCACCAAGACGTTCACCCAAGCAAAACGCAACAAAGAGTCTACATCGATCAGACCGGTGTGAGGCACCGGTCAGGCTGGTATGACCTGAGCTCTCAGGATGAACAGCGCCCCGCGGGTCAACACCCCCATATCCAACTCCTGATCTCCCGAATCACTCCACAGATTTGTGCAAGACTTTGGGGATAGTAGGAACACCTCATGGGCACTCCATAGCCAAGATTTGATCCACCAAAACTTGCTAAATTGAGAGGAATTGAAGAAATCCCACCAACAACACCTCTAACCCTAGAGCCAAGAAAACTCCAAAATCAAGCCCCTTTGCTCACGGATTTGGGAGGGAATCAAAGGGAAAAGAACCACAAAGGGTTCATGTATACATCCCCCACCAAATCCCAAAGAGAAAGGCCTCAAAATCGCTCCAAGAAAATCGCCAAGAAAGGGCTCCAAAAATCACCAAAAAGGAGAAACGGGAAAGACACATCCAAGCCTTGAGGAAACAAACCAAATCATCTATACATACCAAGAGGTTCATATAAGGTCTAACTTGCTGCCCGATCATGCTTCCCTCTCACAAGATCTCACCATGAAGCTCTCACGCTAGTCTTATGGACATCCTAAGGAAAATGGGAAGGGGAAAAAGGAAAACAAATGAGCAAGGGTTCCCAAAGATGGCTGCCATCCTCTCACCACCTGGTTCATATGGAGGCAACCGAAAGACTAAAATACCCTTACAAGCTAACAAGGGATACATGTCGGTGTTTTAGACCGGCAAACCTACCAAGGGGGTACCCGAGGTAGTAGATTGTGCGGTGAGGATCGTGATCGGGAGACCGAGAACTCGAAGGTATGCACAAGGACACGGGACACAAGATTTATACAGGTTCGGGTCGCCAGAGTAGCGAGCCCTACGTCTTGTTTGGGGGGTCAAGTATAGTGCCCTGCGCTTGGTGTTGGGTTGAGATCAGGTGCCCAGCTAGGTACTCGTCCCTCCTTTATATAGTCCAAGGGGCGGGTTCCTAGTTGGTTACAAAGCAGGAGTCCTAGTAGGATTACACAGAAAGAGTCCTAGTAGGATTATAGGGGAATTCTAATAGGAGTCTGTCTTCTTCCTTCCTTGCATGAGTACCCGGGGAGTATGCCCGACAAGCCCCCGAGCACGTTGTAGTCGAGAGTAGTAGTTCGAGTAGTCTTGAAGCCTCTTCGAGTAGTTCTTGAGCGTCCTCGAGTACTACTTGGAGAAGTCTTCAGTAGTACTTGAACCGCCACGAGGCTGGAAGGTGGTCCAGCTCATCTGTCTTGAAGTCGAGATTATATGGAAGTGCGATTGCAAAATCGCACTCCATATGGAGCAGCCCCCGAGCCTTAGGTTGAGTTGTAAACTCTAGCTGAGGGTCAATCTTGATTCTAAATCTTCCGTCTTGAAAAATTTGAATGATGAGTGTAGCATAGCAGCCCCCGAGCCTTGAAATGATTTAGTAATCCATCCAAGGGTCTTCAGTGTTCGCGAAAGCCATCATCCGAGTACTCTTGCAGCGTGTAGCCCTCGAGATAAGAGAGTCGTATGAGCCACGTCGAGTAGTTATTGGTGCGGAGCCCCCGAGTTTGAGAGCGAGCGAAGCATGCTTAAGTTATCCTCGAGTAGTGATTTGAGTGCAGCCCCCGAGCTGGAGAGATTCCGAGTAGTAATTTAGCATCGAGCCGTGTAGCTTGAAAAGTAGCCATGCCGTCAGAGCGGACTTTAGATGCGACCAAAGTCGACTTTAGATGTCGGCAGTGCGGACTTTAGATGCGACTTAAAAACCGAAGTCGGCTTTGTGATGGGACTTGAAAACCGAAGTCGACTGTAGTTGTCGCGCGAAGTGGACTTTGGAATGCAACTGAAGAAGTCGATTTTAGATTGCCGTGTGAAACGGACTTTAGATGCGACTACAGTAGTCGACTTTGTGCCACACGAGGTGGACTTAAGATGCAAAAAATGAAAAGCACTTTCCGGAAAGCCAAAGCGAAAAAATCAGAGAAATGAGTAGTTTTGCCGCCAGAGCGGGCTTAAGATTGCAACCAAAGTCGTCTTGTGCCACCGGAGTGGGCTTGGGTGCGACCTTTAGCGTCGACTTGTGCCACCGGAGTGAGGTTGAGTACCAGAGCCATGGATTTCAGACCCAAGGTACAACTGCCGCCAGAGTGGGCTTAAAGGTGCGACCGGAGTCGGCTTGTGTACCTAGGCCATGGATTTAAGACCCAAGGTACGGTTGCCACGGTAGTGGACTTGAAGGTATGACCGGAGTCGACTTGTGTACCTGGGCCATGGATTTCAGACCCAAGGTACAGAGCGCGAGTACTTAGGGTACTTGGACCCATGGTACAGAGCGTGAAGACCACGTGCAGCTAGGTTCCATCGTCGCTAGGACTTGAGGGTCACTTACAGCTAGGTTCCATCGAAGCTTACACACGTAGTATGCCACCGAAGCAGGCAAAGATGCGACCGGAGTCGACTTTAAGTTGCCGCACGGAGCAGACTTTAGAATGCGACTTTAGTAGTCGACTTTAGATTGCCGCGCGTAGCGGACTTTAGCTGCCTCGTTGGGATAGCCCCCGAGTTGATGAAGTAGGCTCGTGGTGACTTGATTGATATACCCCAAGAGTAGTCAGCAGAGTGTAGCTCCCGTGAAAACCCGCCGAGAAGTGTACACAAATGAGTAGTCGGCAAGTAGTCCTACATGATGAGGAGAACAAGCCAAGAAAAGAAAACAGTAATCATTTAAATAAATGACTTAGCTATTGCTGCCTGGGCAGACTGTTGATGAAGCCACGACGGTTGTTGCTGAAGTTGAGTAGTCAGAGTTGATTCTGACCAGTTGTTGGGGGTGTGACTGCCGTTCTCGACTAGTTTGGAAAACTAGTCAAGATAAATGGTCGACGCGATGCAACCGGAAGACGACGTCGTGGCGGCGCGCGGCGTACTCGAAGTAGATCCAGTGTTGCCGCGAGACAAGTAGTCACGACGCACGGCGTGGCTGAAGTAGAGCCAGCGTGGCCGCAAGATGAAGTCGCGGCGCATGGAGTAGTCGACGATGAGCCGCGTGACAGGCCGCGCGACGTGCCGAGGCACTTGGACGCGCGGCATAGGCGAAGTAGTCGACGACGAGCGGCGCAACGAGCCACACGGCGAGCCGCGCGACGTGCCAAGGCACCTGGCCGCGCAGTGTAGGTGAAGTAGTCGACGACAAGCGATGAGCCGCGTGACATGCCGAGGCACCCAGACGCGCGGCGTAGGCGAAGTAGTCGACAACGAGCCGCGCGACGATCCGCGAGATGAGCCGCGCGACGTGCCGAGGCACCCGGACGCGCGGCAGAGGCGAAGTAGTCGACGACGAACCTGCGCGAGGCGGAGTAGTCGACGACGAGCGGCGCAATGAGCCACGCGACAAGCCGCGCGACGTGCCGAGGCACCCGGTCGCGCGGCGTAGGCGAAGTAGTCGACGACAAGCGATGAGCCGCGCGACGTGCTGAGGAACCCAGACGCGCGGCATAGGCGAAGTAGTCTACAACGAGCCACCCGACGATCCGCGTGACGAGCCGCGCGACGTGCCGAGGCACCCAGACGTGCGGCGGAGGCGAAGTAGTCGACGATAAGCCCGCGTGAGGCGGAGTAGTCGACGACGAGCGGCACGACGAGCTGCGTGACGAGCCGCGCGACGTGCCGAGGCACCGGGACGCGTGGCGTTGTCGAAGTAGTCGAGGACGGCGGCGCGATGAGCCGCGTGACGAGCCGCGCGACGTGCCGAGGCACCCGGACGTGCGGCGGAGGCGAAGTAGTCAACGATGAGTCCGCGCGAGGCGGAGAAGTCGACGACGAGCCGCGTGACGAGCCGCGCGACGTGCCGAGGCACCCGGGACACGCGCGCGAGGCGAAGTAGTCGACGACGAGCCCGCGCGAGGTGGAGAAGTCGACAACGAGCGGCGCGACGAGCCACGTGACGAGCCGCGCGACGTGCCGAGGCACCCAAATGCGCGGCGGAGGCGGAGTAGTCGACGACGAGCCTGCGCGAGGCGGAGAAGTCGATGAAGAGCGGCGCGACGAGCTGTGCGACGTGCCGAGGCACCCGGATGCGTGACGCAGGCGAAGTAGTCGACGAAGAGCCACGTGACGAGCCGCGCGACGTGCCGAGGCACCCGGACGCGCGGCGTAGGTGAAGTAGTCGACGACGAGCCGCGCGACGTGCCGAGGCACCCGGACACGCGGCATAGGCAAAGTATATCCGTTGCGGGCGCGAGACGGGTAGTCACGATGCACAACGGAATGACCGGGCACACAATGAGAACCAGTGCGGCCGACTGACGAGAAGTCGAGCATCGAGACGACGCGTCTGGATGCACGGCATAGGCGCAGTAGAGCTGGTGCAATCCGAACGACGAGTAGTCGCACCGCGAGACATAGTGACCGGACACACGGCGTAGTTGATGTAGAACCTACGCGACCGGGTGACTAATAGTCACAGCGCACAGCAAGGTTGATGCAGAGCCGAAACGGTGTTCTGGGTGCATCAAGCAAGAGGATCTTGTAGATCCCTGGTAGCCTTTGGTGTGCGTGGAGCATAACTCCTCAAAGTTGAATTGTTGAGCACGTGATGCTGTTGGAATTAACGTGACTCATGTCGTTTGCTTGATGATGCGCATCCGTGCGGTAGCAGGAGTTTTAATTCTGACAAAAAGAGCTTGATTTTTCTTGAAAACTGGACCAGCAAGCACGCATGAATACTGGAGCTTGCCAATCCGACTCAAAGCTGCCATCTGAAGCTTGTCAGTTTGAATTGGACACGGTCTCTGGCTTCGGATGGAGTTGTCTGCAGGTACTTCGAGTTTGGAACTCTCTGACGCGGCCATCCAAAACAAAAAAAGGAATTTGCGTCGATTCTATCTTGGACTTTCTCGATTGCGGTCCGGTGTGCAGTAAGCTAGTTTGCTGACTTCCGCTTCGAACTCCAACTCGACGACTTCGGATTGAACCTTGCGTCAGTCTGTGCTTGAGCTTTGTGGCGCATGACACAATCACGCTGAATAGATTGATTTCGACGGCGAGGGTCCTTCGAATTCGCCCGGTGGTGATGATCACCCCTACCTGGCGCGCCAGCTGTCGGTGTTTTAGACCGGCAAACCTACCAAGGGGGTACCCGAGGTAGTAGATTGTGCGGTGAGGATCGTGATCGGGAGACCGAGAACTCGAAGGTATGCACAAGGACATGGGACACAAGATTTATACAGGTTCGGGTCGCCAGAGTAGCGAGCCCTACGTCCTGTTTGGGGGATCAAGTATGGCGCCCTGCGCTTGGTGTTGGGTTGAGATCAGGTGCCCAGCTAGGTACCCATCCCTCCTTTATACAGTCCAGGGGGCGGGTTCCTAGTCGGTTACAAGGCAGGAGTCCTAGTAGGATTACACGGAACGAGTCCTAGTAGGATTATAGGGGAATTCTAATAGGAGTCCGTCTTCTTCCTTCCTTGCATGAGTACCCGGGGAGTATGCCCGACAATACATGCCCGTCAAGGGCGAATTTGGAAGTCTTTGTCTTCGCACCATCGGACGGATACACAGTGACCGCAAACTTGCTTAGCCTCGACGCAATCCTTGTGATCCTGACGCGTGTCCTCCGCTTCGAAGATTCTGGATTGCGTCATCTCACACCGGTCAGACTGGTGCTCCCCGCCGATCAGACTCGTACCCACCGGTCAGACCGGTCCGCTGCTGCTGCACCTCCGTCTTCGGTTCTTCGGTCTTGGCTTTGTGGATCAACCAAGGAACGTAGTGCATTTCTAGTGAACCATCGGAAACCCGCGAACTCGGTGTAGTCCCGACTCATGGCTCGGCTCCCACGTAGTCCCGACTCGACCTTGGTTTTGAGGCTCAACCAAGAAACCGTCCATGACTTCATCTTATTGTTCTTGCCACCATGCGGTCCGCACTTGACCCCGCTGGCCACCGGGTCCCTCGAACCAAGCCTACTTGTCTTCTCAACACCTGGATGCCTTATCGACAACGACCTTTCATGCTTGTTCTTCACCTGCACCAGCACCAGTCAAGCCGCAACCTGCACCTGCACTACTTAGCCAAGAATCAGTCCACACCACGTTGTCAATCACTCATCACACCAGGAAGCGCCATCCACCAGTCCTCGAACCACACATGGCTCTCACACCTAATCGACTAGATCGAGAGGGCGTGTTCATGAAGAACACATGCCTCTAAATGATGAACAGGACAGGAGAGGAACACAAGAACATATCACTAAAGTATGAATAACACTTTAGTCTAAATAGGTAATGTAGAAATACTTACTTTACTCTAATTGAAGAACAAGCATCCATAGAAATGCAACTATGTCTCTCTCACTCTCCTATTCTCTAATTTACCAAGGAGAGGCCTCTCCTTTGAAGGGAAACTCTCATCCTTGGGTGAGATGGTGTGTCTCATAATGAGCCCCCTCCCCATATATTTATAGGCCTAAGGGAGGTAGGAGGAGCCCCCAAGGCTGCCATGAACGCTACCTATAGGGTGGTGACACGTGGCACTGATGACTGGGGGCCAAGTTGTTGTATCTTGCGTGAGAAGGAGCTTGAGGCGGCTTCCTTCCTGCGTAAGCTACTGAATCTTGCGGTGTAAGATTTTAGGAAGCTACCCCTTGCAGCCACACTTGTCCATACGCCCAGAACAAAAGCTAGAAGCACCAACACTTGTGGACATTGTCAGTATAAAGCCCTATCCTAGTGTTGATGCTCACTTTTTATTTATTTTATGCAGGAGTTGACGGCATAAAAGTGATAGTTAACAGCCGTCAACAGCCACCGAAGAGTAGTAGACATCGATGAGGTTGTCTTGGCAAAAATCGTAAAATTCGCCCCCTGTGAAGGCTAGTCCACTGCCCCAAGTATGTGCTTGTAGCCACCAGGAGTGGTCCTGAAAGGTCCCACCGAGTCGAGACCCCATATTGCAAAGGGTCACGATGGGGGGATGGTCCGCAAGGCCTGAGCTGGCATGTGCTGCTGCTTGGCGAAGAACTGGCACCCCATGCATCACTGGACGAGGTCCTGAGGGTCAGCCATAGCGGTAGGCTAATAGAAGCTCGACCTAAAGGCTTTTCCCACAAAGTTGGCGGAAGCAGCACGGTTGCCGCATTCACCACCATGGATTTCCTCTAAGAGCCTAAGGCTCTTAGATCGTAGGATGCATTTCATCAGCACACCATTGGAGGTGGACCTCCAGTGGAATTCTGTGCCAATGATGACGTAGTTGGTGCTGCACCTCATGACCTTCTCACGTTCTGCCTTCTTCTCAGGAACCTGATGCTCGAGGAGGAAGGCAATGAAGTCAAGGCACCAATCATCTTCAGCCTCATCCATGAGGACGTCGCGGCCGCCTAGCGGGGGCGCATCACTGGCTGGTGATTCTAGGTCGAAGAGGAGTTTGATGGTAGGCTTGCATAGATCTTGGACAAACACACTGGTTGGAACCAGCGAGCTCTTGGAGGCCAACTTGGAAAGGACGTCAGCCGCTATGTTGTTGTCACGACAGATGTGATGGAACTCGATCCCCAGAATTGACCTTTGAGTTTGCGCACCTCAGCGCAGTAGGCGTCCATTGTGTCCTTCTTGACGTCACAGGCCTTGTTGAATTGGTCGATGACGACCTTGGAGTCACCGTACGCTATGAGGCACTTGATCCCTAGGGAGACAACGATGCGTAGCCCGTGGATGAGGGCTTCATACTCGACGCTATTGTTGGACGCTTTGTAGTGGGTCTACAGGACGTACTTCAGGTGATCACCTTGGGGAGAGATGAAGAGCACGCCTGCTCCCACTCCTTCGAGGTTCAAGGAACCATCAAAGTACATCTTCCAGTTATCTGGCTTCTCCAACGGTGGAGGTTGCTGGATCTCTGTCCACTCAGAGACGAAGTCAGCGATGACCTAGGACTTGATGGCTTGCCTTGGGCAAAACTCGAGGTCAAACTCACCTTGCTCAATGGACCACTTGACGATGTGTGTGGTGGTGTCATGGCTGCGCAGAATCTCACCAAGAGGAAAGGCTGAAACGACCTTGATCTTGTGCGTGTGGAAGCAATGTAGGAGCTTGTGCGAGTTTACAAGGAGGGCATAGAGCATCTTCTGCGGTTGAGTATCTAATCTTGCTATCTGAAAAGACCTCACTAGCATAGTAGACGGGTCACTGGATCGGGTAAGGTTGGCCTTCTTCAGGTCGCTATGCCACCAGAACTGAGCTAACCACTAGAGTGGTCGCAGAGATGTAGAGCAACAACGTTCCTTTGGTGCCGGGGGCACCATCACCAGGGGCATCGTAAGGAAGGTCTTTAGCTTCTCCAGGGCCTGATCGGCTTCTTTTGTCCAGACGAACTTATCTGCCTTCTTCATCAGCTTGAAAAAGGGCAGGCCTTTCTCTCCAAGTTTGGTGATAAACTGACCTAGAGCTGCCATCATGTTGGTGAGCTTCATGACGTCTTTCTTCCTAGTAGGTCGCTTCATCCTCCAGATGGCATCAACCTTGGTGGGGTTCGCCTCGATGCCCCAGTGACTAACCATGAAGCCCAGGAGCTTGTCGGACGGGACACCAAAGACGCACTTCTCTGGATTGAGCTTCCAGCGGTAGTGGCGGAGGTTGGTGAAGGTCTGGGCAGTGTCAGCTATGAGGTTTTCATCCATGATGGTCTTGACTACCACGTCGTCGATGTAGGCTTCTACATTGTCATCGATCTGGGACACCAGACACTTCTGGATGGCCTTCTGGTAGGTCGCCCCAACATTTCTGAGACCGAAGGTCATGGTCATGTAGCAGTAGATGCCGTGTGGCGTTATCAACGTCGTCTTGTCTTGGTCAAAGACCTTCAGGGTTGGTGATACCTTGAGTAACAGTCGAGGAAGCATAACAGGATGCTTCCGGCTAGATTCGACGACTTGGTCGATGCGAGGAAGAGGGAAGGGGTCTTTAGGGCAGTGTCCGACATACACCTCGGGTACTCATACAAGGAAGGATGAAGACTGACTCCTACTAGAATTCCCCTATAATCCTACTAGGACTCGTTCCATGTAACCTTGTAACTGACTAGGAACCCGCCCCTGGACTATATAAAGGAGGGTCGGGTACCTAGCCGGGCAACTCAACTCAACCAACACCAAGCGCAGGGCGCCACATATGATCCCCAAACAGGACATAGGGTTCGCCACCTTGGTGGCCCAAACCTGTATAAATCTTGTGTCCCGCGTCTTGCGCATAACTTTGAGTTCCAGGTCTAGCGATCCCCACCACAATCATCTACCTCGGGTACTCCCCTTGGTAGGTTACTAGGATAAAACAACTCGTCGACGAACGGTATGACTAGCCTCCTCGTGGAACCCATAGGGGCTGTCGACACCCCTCAGCCGCGAGCACCTCGGAAGGTTGCTTGCACAACTTGGAACTAGGGTCAGCTGCAGTGCTGGATGTGCCAGTGTCGCATCCAATGTCAGCGTCGAACTAGTTCACCATTGCCTCATCAGTGTCGATGAGTTTGTTAATGACCTCCATAAGGGCGACGACGGTGGTAGCACCAGACTCGTGGATCTTCACAAAGATCTTGTGATCCTTGATGCCTTTCTTGCAGCTATCGACGACCTGGTCATCTCTGACGCCAACACAAGTGTTGCAGTTCTCGAAGAACTGGTTGGTGGTCACAGAGCCGCTCCTTGGGATTAATGACGATACTCACAAGGTTAAAGGCGTTTCTAGGGTGATTGTAGGTTGCCTGGAAGTTGGAGGTGAAGGCCTGGGACAGGTCAGCCCAGGCGTTGATGCTGCCAGCGAGAAGGTTGTTGAACCAAAGCGACGGGGTGTCACCCATCACCAGCAGGAAGTAAGCCACCATGTGGTAGAAGCCGCCACCAGCCACCTTGACAGAGACGTAGTAGGTCGACAACTAGATGTTGGGGTCGGAGCGCCCGTCGTACTTCTGGGTGTTTGTGAAGTTGTCAGGGTAGACCACTGACTTGAGTTGGGGGGCCAGCACGAGGTTATGTCGTCGACGTTGCCTCTGGCTTGAACGGTGCCCCTGCTTTGCGTAGGGACAACGACTTGGGAACGTGGTTGGTGATCCCGATTGATGGGAGGACCTTCGGGTGGCCATACGGCTCTTCATACACCACACGTCGCCGGTTCTGGACGTCATGGCAATCACACTACTCGCGCTCCACGATGCAATGGATGGCGCCAGGGGACCATAATTGCGGTTGTACTCCGCACGACGACGTTGTTCTTACTCCTCGCGCTCGCGGTAGCATTGGTTGATGTAGTCGCGAGCGCGCAAGTTATTGTCGAGGTTGATGGAGGTCACCACCGTTGACGTCGTTAGCCCAGCGGTTAGGCTGCTTGGGGTCGTGCTGATCGACTTCCTCCTGGATGGGTGGAAGGTTGTTGTGCCGAGGTCAATGGGATCGACTGCGCGAATGATGCATCGATGAAGATGCGGTGGACTTGGAGGTCACACTATTTTCTTCTACTAGGGTCGTGGAAACCCGAAGGTGTTGGGGGTGAGACCTAGACAGATTGCTAGGGGGCTACTGAAGCAGTTTGTAGGTGGATGGGAGGATCGGGAACTAAGAGCGTTGGTGGTAGTCCACGTGATGAACTCAGAACGCGGCAAGAATGGTGAGGACACAAGGGTTTAGACTAGTTCGAACCTCCGGAGAGTGAAACCCTACGTCTAGTATGGGGTGGAATTATGTGAAGACGTGAAGTCCCCTCGAATGGAGCTCTAGGCCGCCTTATATGGTCAACGGGAGAAGGATCGATACGGCGAACCAGAGAGGGGGGAGTGAATGGGAGCCGATAAAAATTCTTCTCGAAGGAGATGGAGGCTCCAACAAGATGAACACGGCTTCCAACACACATCTCCGAATTACTACCCAAGTTGGCCAAGCCCACGCAGCCACTGGAGTGCTACTGGACCTAGGAACCAACTCCCAACCTCACAGACCCGAGAACGCAGCAGAACAGAACACTCGAGTCTCGCTGACATACACCGGTCAAGCTGGTAAGCAACACCGGCAGACCGGTCCCTGCTGGTGAAATCTGGCGACTTCCACAAAACAGCTCTACACCGGTCAGGCCAGTGAAACACACCTGTCAGACCGGTCCAAGCCAGAAAGCCCCAAAACACCAAACAGGCCTATCGAGCTCCAAAATGACCCAAACTCGAAACAGCAGCAACACGGGACAATAGCGAACTAACCCAAACATTCACCCGAGCAAAAACCCAACAGGGGTTGCACCAGTCAGACCGGTGAGAGGCACCGGTCAGACCGGTGTGGCCTAGGCTTCACGGGATGAACAACACCCGCGGGTCAACAACCCCAAATCCAAACCTTGATCTCCTGAATCGTCCACGAACTTGAGCAAGACTTTGGGGATAGTGGGACCACCTCATTGAGAGTCCATAGCCAAGATTTTATCCACCAAAACTTGCCAAATCAAGAGGAATCGAAGAAATCCCGCCAATACCTCCTCTAACCCTAGAAGACCAAAACCCCCCAAAATCGTGCCCTTTAACTCACGGATTTGGGAGGAGAATCAAAGGCAAAAGAACCACGAAGGGTTCACACGAATTTCCTCCATCAAATCCCCAAGAGCAAGGTCCCGAAAACACACCGATAAAACCACCAACAGAGGGCTCTGAAAATCACCACCTAGAACAACCGGGACCAACACATCCAAGCCTTGAGGAACCACGCCGAATCATCTATACATACCAAGGAGGTTCATCCAACCCTCTCACAAGATTTCACCATGAAGCTCTCAAGCTAGTCCTATGGAAAATCCTAAGAAAATAGGAAGAGAAAATAGGAAAGCAAATGAACTAGGGCTCCAAGAGATGGCTGCCATCCTCTCACCCCTTGGGTTATATGGAGGAAACCCGAAAGACTAAATTACCCCTAAGGCCTAAACTAGGATACACGCCCACCAAGGGCACTTTGGGAAGTTGTCTTCGTAACACCATCGGACGGCTGCCCAGCGACCACAAACTTGCCTAGCCTCGACACAAGCCTTGCGATCCCGACGTGTGTCCTCTGTTTCGAAGATTCCGGACTACGTCGTTGCACACCGGTCAGACCGGTGCTCCTCACCGGTTAGACCGGTCAGACCCACCGGTCAGACCGGTCTGGAGTTGTTGCAACTCCGTCTTCGGTTCTTCGGTCTTGGCTTTGTGGATCAACCAAGGAACCCAGTGGTTTTCTGGTAAACTACCGGAAACCCTGCGAACTCGGTGTAGCCTCCGCCAATCGCCACTGATGACTCGGTTCCCACGTAGTCCCAGCTCGACCTTGGTTTTGAGGCTCAACCAAGAAACCGTCTATGACTTCATCTTGCTGTTCATGCCACCATGCGTCCCCTTTGACTCCGCTAGCCACCGAGTCCCTCGAACGAAGCCTACTTGTCTTCTCCACACCCGGAGGCCTCACCGACAACGACCTTTCGCGGTTGTTCTTCACCTGCACCAACACCAGTTAAGCCGCAACCTGCACCTGCAATACTTAGCCAAGAATCAGTCCACACAACGTTGTCAATCACTCATCACACAAGGAAGCGACCATCCACCGGTCCTCGAACCACACATGGTCCTCAATCTCCCCCTTGATGAGTGCATTGACAACACTCACAAATAGTAACATGAGAGAAAAGAAACAGAAGAGAAACGAATAAAAAGAAACAACAACAAGCAATCGAAAGCCAAAGAAAGGCAAAGAGCAAGATCACTTGAAGAAAACAAGTCTTGGGCCCCTTAGGCAAGGGCAACGGCTCGACACATCCGAGACAAAACAAAGTTCAAGCAAAGAGCGCAAACCACCAAACCAAAGCTCGAAAACCACAAAGAGCTCCCCCTCCACACATGAAAGCTCCCCCTGAACCAATGCAACTCCCCCTGGACGAATGCATGTGAACCACCTCATGAAACAGAGCAGCTGCATCAGCTCAGCTCTCACCGGTCAGACCGGTGTACAAGATCACCCAGCATCTAGGAACTACACCGGTCAGACCGGTGCCCCCCACCGGTCAGGCCGATGCCGCCTGGGAAACTGTCGGAGCTCAAAAATAGCTCGAAACCACTTGGAAACCTTCTGAATGCATGCAGCAAGCCATTTCAAGCTCAAATTTCTCCCCCTTGTTGACAATGATGAATCAAGCCAAAAATGCAAAACTTTCAACCTATAACTTCTCAAATAGACAAAATTCAACATAGGATGCTACACATGTCCAAATGAGCAAGTTAGATACTATATAGCTCATATTGACATCAACTACATGATCACCAAGTTTCACAACCATTGGACGAAGCTAAGATGGAATTGAGCAATTTTGCGAAAAATTTCCCTCTCATGAGCAAAGTCCTAAACATGAGCAAAACAAGTCAAAATGGCAAAGCCACACAAACTTCATGCTAGGACAACCATTCTAATCATAAAACCATCACAAACACCCACAAGCACCTCATGTCATGTCAAAGTCACCGAGCCATGTGCCGACTTCTATTTATGAGACTTCTCATTGGTAGGTATCATGCAACGGTTTAGCACCCAAAGAAAATTAAATTTAGCACATATGATATAGGAGCACATTTTCCAAGCATTTTACATTTCATTTTCAGATTCATATTTGGTACATGAAATGTCTTTGAGACAAAAAGGAACTTATGCCCCTCCACAAGATAAAGAAAGAGCTGATGGGGACATGACAACCATGCTTATGTCCATGCGTGGTGCATGGATTGGAGAAGATGGAGTCCAGCAAGGTTTTCCAAGTCAAGAAGGAGGTCCAAGGTTGATTCGGTTCGAGTCCCCGAGGTGGAGACCAAAAGCAATTCAAGTTTGAGTCCAGTTCGGAGTCCAGGAGCAGTGCGCAATAAAACGGACGCCCAGGTCCATACGGAGTCGGTTTTGGACGTTCTATATATGGTTGGAAGCACAATTTCATAGGGCTTCCAATGGCACCGGTCTCATGTCAAAATTCGTCCTGAGTCAACGGGAATCTTCGAAACAAGTTGACGTCCAGAATCTGCCAAGGTGCTGCGTTGCCAGTTTGATAGGCCTTAGGCCTAAGTTGGGGGCGCCCCACCTTAGGACGCCCCAACCCTAGGACGACGTCCCTCCATATATACTCAGCAGCCGCAGCCATAGAAACTTGAGTTTGTTTTACAAGTTAGCTTTAGCTACAACCGAATAGTTGCATAGCGCTGCCTTCGTGTATTGCAGACTCCACCTTTGAGTGATAGTAAGATTGCTCGCCTCGAATTCTTGTTCGTTCGTCGATTGCACACAAAAATTGATCTTCGTGATCAGGCCGATCTTGCTCCAACAAGGTCGGTAACCACAGGGAGTTGGTTCAGCGATTGCATTGGCGCTTCGAGTCTCGCTCGTCATAGTCGGATCGTGAGGGTCAACAACCACCAGATCGAAGTTATCTCCACTCACCGAAAGATTGGGCACTCCCCCTCTATCAAGTGGTATCAGAGCTCCAGGTTGATTGGTGAGTTTATCGAGTGTTTTTATTTTCTATAGTCCACAAAAACCAAACAAAAAAATTGTTCCAGGTTAGATCCTTGTCCCAGCAACCTGTTGTAGCCTGCACCTTCATCCAATAACTTGCTTTGTTGAGTTTGCATGCTTGTTCGTTCGATAGTTGCTGGTTACTCGTATTTCTTTTCTTTTGTTTCTTGTTCTTTTCATCTAACATAGCCGTCGCCTTTGTTTTGTTTTTCTTCTCCGCCGCTCCCTCTGTTTTTTTCCCACGCCGCAACACCCTCCTCGCGTCGGTACCGTGGGCCAACACGCGGTGCATTTTTCTTGTTCCCCTGTGACCCTTCCTCTCTATCGTGAGTTGTTTTGGAAGTAAAAAAGGGAAATGAAAAGAGGAAAGTTTCCATTCTACATGTGCATGACGTGACGCAGAGGTACCCCCTGGGTGCTCGGTTTCATCATCCTGCACGGTTGGTTCCCTATCTATTTTGGCAGTTTATCAAAAAAAAAGTATCAAAAAAGGAAATTTTCCAAAAAAAGAAAAGGAAAGGAAAGTCCAAAAAAAGAAAGGAAAGCAAAAAAGGAAAAAGATCCAACCGGGAGAAGGAATCGTTCGGTTCGGTGGACGTCCCGAGCCCTCACGCGTCGTCTCGCTTCTCTGGGTCGCGAAACACCGGGCGCAGGAACGACCACGCACCCCGTGACCTCCCAGGTCACGATCACCCTCCCCCCACACCGTGCCCTCTCTGCTTTCAGCGCCGCACCCTCCCATCATTTGTTCCCCCCTTGTTTATTTTCCTTCTACTTTTACACTTTGTTTCCAGCAGCTTTGTTACGTGATTTGCACTATAATTCAACTTTGCAATTATTGTTTGATTGTGTTAATCCTTGATTTGAGTGCAGCCTACCCAAAACACCACATATTTCTACGACGAGCAGATTTTGTTTCTCCTGGCAATCGCTCCTCTAATCTTTCACAGGTTCCACCGGTTGGTTGCAGGTCGCCCCTGTGTGCTTGGTAAGAACAGATAAGAATTTGATAACATCATTCTAGTGAGCGCCTTGTGAGCCATTACACCCCTGTTTTGTTGTCAATTTTGTTTTTGTGTTTGCGCTAACAATGGCAGGCGACGACAAGAGGGATGACCAGCCGCAGGCCACTAAGACCAAGCTCGACACCATTGTGTCACACCTCGATGCAATGAAAACACTGATCACGGGTTTACAGAAGGAGGTCGACGCTGGAGACCTCCATGGACACGCCCGTTGTGCGTCCATCTGTGGTGGTAATGATTCTTTTGCCAAGCTTTCATTTACAATTCCACCTTACAATGGCAAATATGATCCAGCTGCATATCTTGATTGGGAGTTAGCGGTCAAACAGAAATTTTCATGCCATGATCTTCCTACTAGTTCTCAAGTTAAAGCCGCTATTAGTACTTTTACTGATCTTGCTTTACATTGGTGGCATTATGAACAAAAAAATCTCATTACTCCCACCACTTGGGCTGAATTAAAAGCTGATATACGATGTAGATTTGTGCCTTCATATTATGCTCGCAACGCTGAACGTCATGTGCAGGGACGCTGCTCGAAGACATATTCTAACTCTTTTGCAGGCAGCGGTTCGACACCCAGTTCAGCGTCCGTTTCCCTTGCACCATCCACGTCCACACCTACATCCCATGAGAGGGCTGAGTCGAAGACGATTCCGCATCAGGAAGCTCACCACCAGCAAGCGGACACAGACGACATGACAGAAAATGAGGAGCTCACATCCTCATGTGCCAATTCTGAACCATCACTTCACAATGCACCTAATGCTCCTACTGAGAACATAGGTAATGTTCATGGTGCTACACTCTCGGAAGGTGAGAATTGTGTTAATATGCTGAATTTTTCCACAAATCATACTTTAGTTGAGCAATTAATAATGGAACCATCTCTTGATTTATCTTTGTCACATAGCGATTTGCTTGATGTTTCTTGTGATAAAGATTCATGGTGTGCTACTACTTCCGTTTTACATGCTAGTGCTGAAAATAAACTTGTTATGCATGTTTCAAGTAGAAGTGATAATCTCCATTTGTTGTCGTCTTTACATACCTTGGGTTACATTGAATTCGATGATTTATGTAATCTAGATTGTTTAGAAGAGAGAATTTTTGCACATGCTGATTTGCCATGGTTGTCTAAATATTCATATCATGTTATTGGCAAATATAACAACAAAGGACAATATATGGTACATCTGTTTACATTTGTACAAATTTGAATTCTCCTTTTGTTTTGCAAGATTATGATAGATTAGAGAGTAACCATCATACAAACATATTCACATGTTTCTCTAGTAGTTTTATTTCGCAAGAAGGAAAGAATTATTGGTGGCTCTCCATGATTTTTGGTGCTGAATTTTCTTGCAATAAACTGGCTATACCTGTTGTGTCCTTTGTTGGAACTAATCTTTTGCAGGATAGTAATGACAAACATAATGTGTCTTTCAATAACGAAGTCTCCAGAGATGCTGGCAATTTTATGCGACATGACATGATACACAATTGGAAACATGGGCACATTCCTCCTCACAATTGTTCTGACTTGCTTTATTTCCTCAACCCCATTCTCCGTTGTGTTGTGCAGGATCATTTTCAAGTACAATTGGCGTCGAGGACGACTTTCCTTCAAAAGGGGGAGAATGATGAGGACAAGACAACCATGCTTATGTCCATGCGTGGTGCATGGATTGGAGAAGATGGAGTCTAGAAAGGTTTTCCAAGTCAAGAAGGAGGTCCAAGGTTGATCCGGTTTGAGTCCCCGAGGTGGAGACCAAAAGCAATTCAAGTTTGAGTCCAGGAGCAGTGCGCAATAAAACGGACGCCCAGGTCGCATACGGAGTCGGTTTTGAACGTTCTATATATGGTTGGAAGCAAAATTTCATAGAGCTTCCAATGGAACCGGTCTCATGTCAAAATTCGTCCCGAGTCAACAGGAATCTTTGAAACAAGTTGATGTCTAGAATCTGCTAAGGTGCTGTGTCGCCAGTTTGATGGGCCTTAGGCCCAAGTTGGGGGCGCCCCACCCTAGGACGACGTCCCTCCATATATACTCAGCAGCCACAGCATTAGAAACTTGAGTTTGTTTTACAAGTTAGCTTTAGCTACAACCGAACAGTCGCATAGCGCTACCTTCGTGTATTGCAGACTCCACCTTCGAGTGATATTAAGATTGCTCGCCTCGAATTCTTGTTCGTTCGTCGATTGCGCACAAGAATTGATCTTCGTGATCAGGCCGACCTTGCTCCAACAAGGTCGGTAACCACAGGGAGTTGGTTCAGCGATTGCATTGGCGCTTCGAGTCTCGCTCGTCGTAGTTGGATCGTGACGGTCAACAACCACCAGATCGAAGTTATCTCCACTCACCGAAAGATCGGGCACTCCCCCTTTATCAAGAGGGCTAAACATTCATGACGAAAAATGAGCCTTTGGCCCCATACGATCAAAATAAGCTATCCAACCACAAATGAAGCATAGCCAAGCCACTAGAACATGTCAAGATCATATAAAGGCATTTACTCACAAGAGAGCATACAAGAGACATTTTTCGAAAACATAGCCATCAACCATGGATATAAATCAAGATTATCAAGAGCTAAGCCAAGCTAACCATATCATACCAAACAAGCACACAAAGACATAAATATCATTCCATGGTGAACAATGTATATAGGAGAAGCTTTTCCTAACCAATGCATATGATACAAAATGCATGCAATCTAAGATACAAGGATGCTTATACATCATGTTACATATGCCATGCCAAATGCAAGAAATGCACAAAGGAAAGCTATACATATGCTACAAAGGAGCTCCCACACACAAAGCTCACAAACAACCGGCACCTCGAGGGGAGGCAAAAAGGGTTTGACGCCACCGGCAAAAGAGCAAAGAAGCACAAACCCAACAAGCACTCCCTAAACACATGCACTAGGGCCAAAGAGCATACAAAGCTCACCCTATACACATGAGATAGGGCAAGGAGTAAAACAAACAAAGTGGATTGAGCAAGGCCACACACTTGAAGGTCACAAATTGACTCACCTTGATCATTTCTTCACAATTCACTTGTCCTTGTCCACCATCCCCTAAAGTGATGTACCTCCATGTCACCACCGGGGTATGAGGCCGGAGAACCACCCCCAATATCAACCAAATGTTCTCCGAGCCTCCCACCTGCAACTCAAAACCAAAAGCGAGAGCGAGCAAATGACTCAACACTGGGGTTAGTTCCAAAGGTGTTAAACCAGTGTTGGGCCATTTCCTCGAAAGTAGGGTTAGCGACACTCATCCTACCGCGCCTATCAAAACTGCGATCCATCCTGTCAAACCCATCAAACCTGGAACCACCATGGGAAAACCACTCCTGTCTCACTGGAGGAGTACGAGTACCACGAAAGAAAGACAATGGTCATAGCCCCTCTGAGACTCAAAAATGCGATCTCTCCCAAACTCGTATTGATCACGAGGTGGAGAATGTCTAGCAAACTCAACACCACCAAACTCAAGGTGCTTACCATCTGTTCCATGACTGAAAGGACTGAACCCTCTAGCATCACGACCAGGGAAACCAAACTCTCTAGCAATCTGCCTAGCACCGGTCTGACCGGTCACCCTGACCGGTCTGGCCGGTGGTCCACGACCAGCAGCCTTGTCTCCACCTGAGGCTCTCCTATCTCTCCATGCTGGAACCGTATACACAAAACTCTTTCCCTTGGGCAGAGACATACGAGGCTCAGGCACACCATGAGAAGGGTGGTACCTGTCCTTGTTTGCCCACTCCTTGGCCATTCTCGCCTCTCTCCTTCTCTTATAGCAAAAATCTTTCTTGTGACCATCCTTTCCACAAAACTCACAATGGAAACAGATTGATCTGGGCTTAGGCTTTGGGTGAGGCTCTTCACAAGGCTTCTCACTTGGTTTCTCACTTTGTTTCTCTCTCGGTTTAAGCAACTGGTTTGGCTTGGGAGCAAACTTGTCTTTGGGTGTGGATTGTGGTGGAACTGGAACATTCCCAAATTTCCCTTCTCTCTCACCACTGCTCTCACCAACCTTATCAAATCCCAAAGCCCAACCATCAAAGCGCTTATAACTAGCAATCATCATACCAAGCTGAGGTTCTTGACTAGGCAACCAACTCAGCACTTCACGCAACTTATCATCCTCATCTTGCAAGTGACCAACACATTTTGCAAGATCCAAATTCTTTACAGCATGTAATTCACAGGTAGAACAGGAAGTAGGAATATGCACTTTCAAATCAGCCTCAAGCGAAACAATGCAAGATCGAAGCTCAGCGATTTTTTCATGCAAGCCAGAACAAGAAGTGCAAGCACCAAGCAAAGTGGGTCTAGATTGCAGCTCAGCCAACTCAACCCTAAGATCCGTCAAGTCAGCTAGGAAAACAGAGCAATCAGCACAATCAACCTCATCAGAAACAACAGAGCTAGCCTTAAGAGAGTCAATTTCAAGCTTGCTGTCAAGAACTTGAGCTTCTAGCTCAGCCATTATAGTCCTAGCATCCTCAAGCAAAGATCTAAGCTCTTTCCTAAGCTTCTTAGCCTCTCTAAGCATGTGATCGCGATTATCAAGCAAGTCAACCAACTCCTCATTCTCCTTGCGCAAAGAAAATAGCTCATCACATATCTCATCCTCGGAATCTAAGTCCAAGGCATCCTACTGGCTTCTCTTGCTGCTGGAGCTGCAGGCCATGCCGCAGAAGTCATCCTTGAGGCTTAGGCCTGTCACACAAAGGCCGTTGAGATACTTGCCGAGGTTCTTCTTCTTTTTGTCATCCTCTTCGTCTTCATCACTCGATCTTGAAGACGTGTCCTCGGAGTCGGACTCGATGTCGCTCGATCTCTTCATCTTCTCTCGAGACCGCGTCTTCTTCCCATGTCCATGATCCTTCTTCTTGGACTTCTTCCTCTTGTCCTTGAACTTGTGCTTGTCGCGGTTGTTCACCTTCGGACACTGAAAGAAATAGTGTCCAGCCTTGCCGCACTTGAAGCATGTCCTCGTGTTCCTCCTCATGTTCACCCGGTTCTCGTGCGGCCTCTCGAACCTCCTCGTCAGCAACGCCAACTCGTCCTCTCCAAGCAAGTCGAACTCCTAATCTGGCATAGACATCAAAGAGGACAAAGAGAACATCCTGGTGGATGGGTTAGTGTTAGCCTTTCCTTTCGAACCACCAACGAGGGCGAGACTATGAGAGTCAGTCGGGCCCTCGATCTTGGCTGTCATGCCCCTATCCACCTCAGCTGACTTGAGCTTCGAGAACAGCTCATTCATGGTCAGAGTGTCATACTTCTCCGACTCCACAATGGCCTCGAACTTTCCGCCCCAAACCGTACGATCCAACGAGTGTAAGAGCTTGACAGCCCTATCATGATCATCGTATGGGAGCATGTCCACATTGGCCCTCATGTTGTTCACAACCACCGTGAACCTCTGAAACAAGGCATCGATGGACTCACCGGGGAGATGAGTGAAGTTCTCATACTCTCTCCGGTAAGTCACATACATCCGAGCCTAAACCTGGGCATTCCCAACATGAGCTTCCTTAAACACTGACCAGATTCTACAAGCCAAGTGCTCGGTGTGCACCCGATCGAATTTAGGCTGACACAAAGCACGAAACAAGTAGTCGACCGCCTTATTGTTGGCGTCGAACATGTCCCTCGATCCTGGAGCAAGGAAGTTCATCGGTTGGACATAGCCTGTGTCCACCATGACATCCCAAAGGATCTAACCCTTTCCACGGAGGAACGCCGCCATCCGCTTACTCCACATCTGGTAGTTTTTGCCATCGAAATGTGGAGGACCCGAACCCTGTTCCTGGTACACCATCCTTGGATCTTAGAGTGGTTAGAGTCAATCAAGACCCGTAACCGGCTCTGATACCAATTGAAGGACCGATACAGCGAACCAGAGAGGGGGGAGTCAATGGGAGCCGATAAAAATTCTTCTCGAAGGAGATGGAGGCTCCAACAAGATGAACAAGGCTTCCAACACACGTCTCCGACTTACTACCCAAATTGGCCAAGCCACACAGCCACTGAAGTGCTACTAGACCTAGGAACCAACTCCCAACCTCACAGACCCGAGAACGCAGCGGAACACAACACTCAAGCCTCACTGACCTACACCGGTCAGGCCGGTGAGCACCACTGGTCAGATCGGTCCCTGCTAGTGAAATCTGGCGACTTCCACAGAACAGCTCTACACCGGTCAGGCCGGTGAAACACACCGGTCAGACCGGTCCAAGCCAGAAAGCCCCAAAACACCAAACAGGCCTATCGAGCTCCAAAACGACCCAAACTCGAAACAACAGCAACACGGGATAATAGCGAACTAACCCAAACGTTCACCCGAGCAAAAACCCAACAAGGGTTGCACCAGTCAGACCGGTGAGAGGCACCGGTCAGACCGGTGTGGCCTGGGCTTCTCGGGATGAACAACACCCGCGGGTCAACACCCCCAAATCCAAACCTTGATCTCCCGAATCGCTCCACAGACTTGAGCAAGACTTTGGGGATAGTGGGACCACCTCATGGAGAGTCGATAGCCAAGATTTTGTCCACCAAAACTTGCCAAATCAAGAGGAATCGAAGAAATTCCTCCAAGACCTCCTCTAACCCTAGAACACAAAAACCCCATAAATCGAGCCCCTTAACTCACGGATTTGAGAGGGGAATCAAAGGCAAAAGAACCACGAAGGGTTCACACAAATTTCCTCCATCAAATCCCCAAGAGCAAGGTCCCGAAAACACACCGATAAAACCACCAACAGAGGGCTCCGAAAATCACCACCTAGAACAACCGGGAACAACACATCCAAGCCTTGAGGAACCACGCCGAATCATCTATACATACCAAGGAGGTTCATACAAGGTCTAGCTTGCCGCCCGATCATACAACCCTCTCACAAGATTTCACCATGAAGCTCTCAAGCTAGTCCTATGGAAAATCCTAAGAAAATAGGAAGGGAAAATAGGAAAGCAAATGAACTAGGCTCCAAGAGATGGGTGCCATCCTCTCACCCCTTGGGTTATATGGAGGCAACCCGAAAGACTAAATTACCCTTAAGGCCTAAACTAGGATACACGCCCACCAAGGGCACTTTGGGAAGTTGTCTTTGTAACACCATCGGACGGCTGCCCAGCAACCAAAACTTGCCTAGCCTCGACGCAAGCCTTGCGATCCCGACGCGTGTCCTCCGCTTCGAAGATTCCAAACTGCGTCGTCGCACGCCGGTCAGACCGGTGCTCCTCACCGGTTAGACCGGTCAGACCTACCGGTCAGACCGGTCGGAGCTACTACAACTCCGTCTTCGGTTCTTCGGTCTTGGCTTTGTGGATCAACCAAGGAACCCAGTGGTTTTCTGGTGAACCACCGGGAACCCCGCGAACTCGGTGTAGCCTCCGCCAATCGCCACTCATGACTCGGCCCCACGTAGTCCCGGCTCGACCTTGGTTTTGAGGCTCAACCAAGAAACTGTCCATGACTTCATCTTGCTGTTCATGCCACCATGGGCCCCACACTTGACTCCGCGAGCCACAGGGTCCCTCGAACGAAGCCTACTTGTCTTCTCCACACCTAGAGGCCTCACCGGCAACGACCTTTTGCGCTTGTTCTTCACCTGCACCAACACCAGTCAAGCCGCAACCTGCACATGCAATACTTAGCCAAGAATCAGTCCACACAATGTTGTCAATCACTCATCACACAAGGAAGCGACCATCCACCGGTCTTGAAACCACACATGGTCCTCAATGGGCTAGGGCTTCCATTTGAGGTCGGAGGACTCTCATCGAGGTCGGTTACAAAGATGAGAAGGCCATCTACCCAGACTACAAGGGGTATCCCACAATCTGCGGACCTACAGGCGGCGCCAAGCCGTGATCTGATAGCTTGCCTTGCACTCCAGATCCCGCGGATCCTCCGGGGTCTGGATAAGGTCATCTGGAATCTTCCAAGGTTGCCGGGCTTTTGGATAAGGTCTTCGGGCCCACTCATAGGTCGGCGGGGCTTCTAGCAAGTCGGGTCCACTTGACAGGGACCTCTGGGACCCTGGTCGGTGGGGACCCATGTGTACCCATGTCTCTCAAGCTCCCGATCAACGTGTAGGTGTAGGGGCCGAGACGAGATCTTGGCTTCGTCAAGGTCGTGTAAGGTGCACGGGGATCCAAAGAAGAAAGAAAAAACCCCTCCAACACGCACAAAGTCGAACATTGAGCTCTTGGGACATAGGTCCAGAAGGTCAAAGTGATGGCAAGGTGTTGACCTTGAAGAACCGCCGGCTTGACGTGGATCAGATAATAGAAAGGGACCTCCGTGACCTTGATGAAGGTCGTATCGCCATCCGTAGGTAGGTCAAGTGGAGAAGTAGTGGAAGCAGGCTTCCAGTAGATCGACACGACGTAGAAGGAAGAGGGCGTCGTAAGACGCACTCGTGGAGTAGCCCCTGAGCAGTGAAGTGACTCGAATGGTCGGTTCGATGCTCCGATAATGAAGAAGAAGAGAGAACCTACGACCTTCTGCTTCCTTCTGATGCTCTAACGATCTGTTGGAACATAACGGAACACATGGAATCTCGAGGAAAGCGCCAAACACCAAAGGTTGTCGCGCCTTGAATCATGGACACACTGTACGGTCACGGGCCCTACCTCCAAGAGAAGCTAAAGTGTTGTCCACCCGCAAAGGACAAGGAGCGCCAGGATGTTGTCGGATAGGGGATAAGTGCGCTGATGCTTCCACAGGTGAACAGGGACCTTGCGCTTCACGTGGCAACAGTGACCGGATAAGAATGCCACACCAACTGAGTTGTAGATGGGATCCGAGGCTTTGTGCTGCGGGTATAAATAGGTGCCTACACCACCGAGCAAGGGACTTGAGCCAGCTGAGTAAGCCATGGTGAATATATGTAGTAATTTTTTCGTGCCTTGGGCTTGCAACCGTCCACTAGAGCATGGATCTAGGCCATTAATATCCAGATAGAAGAATGCTTGCGAAGTTGGGAGAACTCCATCAGTCGCTGCACCCAGGCCTAGCGAGGAATCAAGGTGAAACATGGGGCAGTACATGCCTTGACGGACCTTGTGAGCGGAGCCCGAGGTGATGCTGGTTCGATTTGGAATCTTGTGAGAGAACCCAAACGTAAGTTTGGGTACCACAGGAAACCTTCTGGAGCTGGAGTAGAGGTGGCAGTGTGGCAGCTGCGACAACGGCGGTGGTTGAGGTCTCCAAGTAGGTCCTGAAGCTAGAAGAAAGCTTGTGACGCGCTTCATCAGTCTAGATTGCATCGCAGACATTATGTAAGGTAGTGCAAGACCTTTATTATGTTTGCATCTTGTAATTGGCCACGGGCCAAAGTCCTTTGTAGCTTATGAAGCTTTATACACATGTTTGTGTGACAAACAGTGCGTATTAAGCGTGTGTAGAAGCACCCGGGCAGCAATGGCATGGCTAAGGTCCCAACAAGGCTGTAACAACACGCCGACCTTTAGAAGGTCTTGAATATCGACGAAAGTCATGTGCTGACCTGACTCAACATGGCCGTTGTGCAGTGGCACAACGCAGGGCGTCAACCTGAGAGATGTAGGTCCAGTCGACATAGAAGGTGGAAGGGCCTCAGCGAGGAGTTGTAGTTAAGACCAAGAGGTCACCAACAGACAATAGAGCCTTTAAGCGAGGGGCTGTTGGTAGTTTCCACCGTTGTAGGTCGAGGCGACCTAGAAGGCATTAAGGCAGTTGGTCCTAGGAGACGTGGTGTGAACCCGCCGTTTGTAGGACGAGGTGACCTAGGAAGCTATCAGGTCCTTGTCGACCTTGAAGAGGCAGTGTAGGAGGTCCATAGTTCGTATGTAGGTCATGGCGACCTTGAAGTTAGTATCAGAATTATCGGGGTTTGGAGGCTTAGACGTGGGGCACGACGAGTCCACATCCGTCTAATTGTTGACCAAAAATCGACGGGTGCCAATTCCCATACAGAACTAGTAGTTACTTCCTGTATCTCTTAAGCCGAAAGAGTCATTGGCGAGGAGATCCGTTGGGCAAGGATCCATTGGGTCGGATGAAGACGTTGCTGGACACCAGCAAGGTCGCTGTGGCCGCAGCCTTGGCGACAATGAAGTTTCACAAGCTGTCGTTCGACGTGCAGAAGGTCGTAGAGGATGTCGACTTGGCCGAGCTGGTGAGCAGCGAAGACGTCTAGGCAGTCGCGAAGGATATCATCAAGAAGTCGACCTCTGAAAATCAAGGGCTAGGACGCATTAAGATGTAGATGTACATAAGGCTTGTAGCCTTTCTTATGAATGTAAAGGGACCTTGCGTTAATGAAAAAGATGTAGTTTTATTTAAAGTGCACGACCCCCTTTAATAGCAAAAACGCCTATTATGAGAGTTCAAGAGAAGCGAGATTGCACAACGTGTTCCCTCTGCTAACCCAACTTAGTGGAGGAACGGCTTACCGACTGCACGGCTCAGCTGGAGGCTTAGGTGCAGCCGGCGCACGTAGGGGGGGGTCTTGGAACCTAGGTCTCGCAATCACTCGACTTAGGAACACACATAAAAAGAGTAAGGGCTACGCTAAGAGGTAACATGTTAAAGGAAGGAAAGCATAAAGAACCCCTTTAAGTCATGAGACCCTTATGTTGGCGAAGCCAAGCCCCCGAGCGTGTCGGGCCTAACTTAGACCAAGCCACCGAGCACTTCTAGGGGGAAGGGTGCATTTTATATATAGTCATAATGCTTTATTATATATCTTGATATTTTGAATTGCCAAGCTTACATACTACCTAACACAAAAGTGTAGGAATTGAAATTCTTTGTGTAGAAATTTATGTTCTAAACTTTATGAAATTTTCCAAGATAGAGAAGTTGCAAGTCACTAGCCCTTCCATCGCCTACAACTGGGGTCCTGTCGTCGACGAACAACCCGACGCCGTCATCGACTACAACAACCACATCATCTACACCCATACGTCGATGTTTCATATGACCGTCCGTCATCTGCTAGAAGCCCCCTCGCTCCTCTTCTTCAGAGTAAGCAATTCGATCTTCTAGTTTCCCTTTTTTCCTTTGGTTCATGGTGACGTCACTCCTGCCCTAATTGCGCACAGATCCTACTCATGTGGGTGCACACAACCCTGAAAATATTTTTCTTTTACTTATTATGTTTTGTACAGTTGTATGCAAAGTTTAATTTGTCAATTTTTTATTAGGATTGTTGATTTAGGTTTGCAAATCAGCAGGTTTCTTTGATAAATCATCGTTCTTAATGTTACCTCTCCTACCCGCAGGTGCCACTGCCCATAATCATCGATCCTGTAATGGTAAACCTCTCCTCCGTCTGCATCGGGTGTCGGTGTTCTCCTCCACCATTCACTGAAGGATGAGGAAATCGATTAGGTTTTACTCTTTTGTTTATGTTGGTGCAAGATCTCACAAAATTCTTTTGTTTTCTTTTGCTTATTGTTAGGAACTGATCTGATGAAGCTGAAGAATACACTTCCATCTTCTAGGAAGTTTCACTGTTCAGATGAATCATTCAGAAACAGGTGCCAATAGGACCCCACTTGGTGATCGCACAAACACTATAATTCAAGGTGACACTATAACTCAACTATATATATTGTGATCCGGATTAATGCACTTCTTGATTGTACTACTGGAACTTTTATGAACACAACAGTCTATAATGCTCTTTTGTTTTAGAAATTTGTTTTATTAGTACTTTGAGAGGTTGTGTTCTCAGATGGCCACTTTGTTAGAATGATTTGTTCTTTTCTGGTGCCTAGAATGATTAAAGGAACTGGACATATTACTCTAGCATTTTGTGCACAGAACTGAAATTTGTATACTACTTGCAAAATTTGTATAGAATTAAACTGAATTGCCACAATAATTCATGACCCTAGTTGCAAACACTGAATTTTGTTAAGAAAGGGCAGGTCTGGACTGGATCCAAGGTCATATATATGTATGTATGTATGTATGTATGTATGTATGTATGTATGTATGTATGTATGTATGTATGTATGTATGTATGTATGTATGTATGTATGTATGTATGTATGTATGTATGTATGTATGTATGTATGTATGTATGTATGTATGTATGTATGTATGTATGTATGTATGTATGTATGTATGTATGTATGTATGTACATACATACATACATATACATATATACATATATATATATATAACAGAGGGAGTAATTTCTTCCATGGTATAGCACATCATTATTGTGCTTACCTGTTTAGTGTGTTTGTTGACTATATTCACACATTATTTTTGTGCCATTTGAGATATTATATCATATGAGAATAAACTGACATGGTAGTAGGCTCCTGATAGCATTCAACATCCTTCAGATTTGAATTACTACCACAGACAGTTAGAAAGATATGAACTGGTCTTAATTGAAGTTAATGAGGTCTATATTTTACTACCCTTTGTAGTAGTTCAGCAGTTAGGATTCTTAACCTCATCACCAAGAGCGGTGGATAGATCCAGCAGGCATGATTTATGACACTATACATGTCTCACGGTTGATGCTTTGCATGATTTGATAGGATCAAAATGCAGGGCTGTATAATCCATATATTTCCAAACGAATATCATTTGCAGACATTGAAAATTATCGAGTGCATTTCCCCAGCTACAGTTTGCAACTGTACCTTTTTTAGCTCAATCTCTTGAAGATACAGATTTCTCAATCTGCACCAGTTGACATTGAATTAGGTATTCCCTGAACTTGATTCTGCTCATTAGAGTCCATTTGTTCTGCAACCATGACATACATAGACAACTACTTGTTTGTGATATATTTTTAAGTTCACCACACAGTCATGTAAGGTGTTTTTTTAGAAAATTACCTCTCGAGCCATTTGAGATGCGTGTGATTGTGGAACGAGAGTTTGTGTTTGAATTGGGTCTTCTCAACAACTAAAAAAGTGAGAAGTCAAATTTTTGGTTGATTATAATTATCTGCATCAGAATCATGTGATGTACAAGGTTTTTTATCAACATTTGATGGTTGGTTTTGTTTTTCAATTAGCGGAGATTGCCATGTCGATGTGATCAGGTTTCTGGTACACCATAACCTGCGTCTTGTTTTTTCACACATCTATTTATTTGACACATTTTTTTGTTTTCAGGCCAGTTTGATCGTAAATCAAAAGTAGAGGGAAAGTGATGTTGAGTCCCCCATTTACAAACCATTTGACATGATGTCCACAAGTTTGGGTCGAACCAGACAACACGGTATTTTTCCTGAGGACCACATGTTTAGCTCACAAGTAACAACTGTCCATTTGTGGTTCCATGTAAATCCCAAGTGACCTGATGCTGATTCTCTAAAAAAAGTGACCTGATGCTGGACGCCTGTGTGCTCTGTACTGTTAGTTTTGGCAGAAGTGAGTGCTTCAGTTGCTTTTATTTGATTGCTTAGTTGGTGTTTGCCTCGTGTACAACTTAATATGTTATTGTATCACACTATCACGTCTGGTGTATCAAAATTTTGACTATTTGAGTTAATACTCTGAACTTTGTGACCCAGTGGGCTCGATATTTTGTATATGGAGATTAATGGCATCAAGACCGTTTCAACAGCCATCAATCTTACTTGCTCACTGTCATGTGGGGCTGCACCGACTCCGCCGTGATTTCCACGCCCCCAACATGCGCACAGCGTTCCAGGGCTTCATCTGCGCCTGCGCCACCTACCAACGCAACAAGTCCGAGCATCTGCATCCGGCGGGCCTGCTCTTGCCATTGTCGGTGCCAACAACGGTGTGGGCAGACGTCGGGATGGACTTCATTGAGGCTCTGCCGCGAGTGAATGGCAAGTCCGTCATCCTCACCGTGGTGGGTCGCTTCATTAAGGCCTGCCACATCATTCCCTTGGCTCACTCATACTCGGCCGAGTCCGTGGCGCAGGTATTCTTCGGCGAGGTGGTGCGTTTGCACGGCATTCCGCAGTCCATCGTGTCCGACAGGGATCCGGTGTTCACGTCGAGGTTCTGGCGCTAGCTCATGCACCTGTCCGGCACCAAGCTTCACATGACGTCGGCTTTTCACCCGCAGTCCGTGGCCAAACAGAGGCCGCCAACAAGGTCATTGTTATGTACCTCCGCTGCCTCACAGGAGATCGGTCCCATCAGTGGCTGAGGTGGCTGCCTTGGGCGGAGTACGTTTACAACACAACGTACCAGACAACCCTCAAGGACACTCCGTTCAGGATGGTTATGGTCGTCACCGGCCGTCTATCCGCTCGTACGATCACAGCGAGTCTCGCATCGCGGCGGTGGCCCAGAACATGGCGGAACGCGACGAATTCCTCGCTGATATTCGCCGCCACCTCGAACAAGCGCAGGGTGTCTACAAGCTACACTACGACAAGCACCATCACCAGGTCTCCTTCCAGGTGGGGGATTGGGTCTGGTTGCGCCTTCGCCATCGCGCGCCGGCTTCACTTCAGGTCGTGCCACGGGCAAGCTTCGTCCACGTTTTTACGGGCCATTCCACGTCAGCGCCGTCATCAACAGCGTTGCCTACCACCTCGACTTGCCGCCGCGCGCCCGCACCCACGATGTGTTTCATGTCGCGCTACTAAAGAAGTTCGTCGGCGAACCGCCTGCCACGCCGCCAGTTCTCTCGCCCTTTCACCATGACGTGGTTGTGCCAGAGCCGGAGTGCGTCATCAAAGCTCGCCTGGCGTGCAGCGTCCACCAGGTGTTGGTACGCTGGAAGGGTGAATCACCGAGCTCCGCTACTTGGGAAGACCTGGACAACTTCATTGAGCGCTACCCGGAATTCCAGCTCGAGGACTAGCTGCTCGCCGAGGGGGGGATGTCATGTGGGGCCGCCGGTTCGGCAGAGGGCCCAGGTCCATGGTGTTTGGCCGGCGCCAGACAGAGTCGCCAACGGACGACTGATCTTCAATTAGTTAGTTTGAGATCTGCTTTTGGTTGTGATTAGCTCAGGTAGTTGAGATTAGATCCTTGGATTAGGGGCCAAGAGGCCTATTTAAACATTGTGTTCTCAAGCGAATAAAGATTAAGCAAGGTTAACCTGATTTCCCGCATCTCCTTTCTTCTCTAATCACCCTCCAACATTGGGCACCCGCCCATAAACGCCGCCACCTCTACAAGTTCCGACTACGAGGTCCGTAGCCGGGGTGTCGTATGGACCTCCCTGGGCCCACTGCCTCGGTGGGTACCAGGACCGACTACTCGGTGGGCCCCTGGGACTACCCGGCTTGCGCTACACGGCACCTGAAGGCGTGGAGCACAAGGACTACAGAGGAGAAGTACTCGGTTAGGAAGCTGTACATGTCCTGCACTGTATGGAAGACTCCTAGACGTACTCGACTAGTACTCTCTCCCTACTCCGACTTGTAACCCTGCCTCCCGGACTATATAAGGCGAGGCAGGGACCGTTTTTAGGGACACAACTCATCTTATACAACCCACGGTGCACCATTGCACCATCGTGTAATCGTGCCCAATCAATCCAGAGCTACGCAGCATACAGGACGTAGGGTATTACGCACCTCGCGGCCCGAACCTGTCTAAATTGTGTGCCACGTGTCTCTTCCTTCGAGTTACCGATCTCGGCGAGGCCACATTCATCTACTTCGGGTACTCCCCTTAGTAGGTTGCCGGTCTAAAACACCGACAGCTGGCGCGCCAGGCAGGGGCTCTCGCCCGAGATCACATGGCGAACTCGACGGCTCCTGTCTACTTCAAGCCGACCGTCGCCTTCAACCGCGGCGACACCTTCGTGTTCGGCGCCTGGGTCTGCACTGCAGACGACGCGGGCTCTTTCCAGCGCCGCCTCACCATGCCGCCCAACTCGAAGACTGGCCTCGTGACGCTTCCAGAAGTCGACACAGGCGAACTCGCCAGCAAATTCGACGAAATTTCGCTCTTCAACCACCACGCTGACTTCGAGCTCGAGTCCGCTTCCAACTCGAACTCGACGTCGCCATGGGCCATCGCATGCGAGCCGGCTGCTTAGCCATCGCAGGCGGTCCCCTCACCTCGCGAGCGCTCCGCGCGTGGCCCCCGCATCCTCAGCCGGGCCCGCACGGGGGCTCCCACTTCACGCCGGGCCGGCAAGGAGCCCGTACCCGAGTACAACTCGGACTCCGACACCGCCCCCGGCCACGCTTCGGATTCCAGCCCTCTCTCCGAGTTCTACTCGAACCCGGACTACGAGTTGGACTTCGGGTCGGACCCTGAGGAGCCCGAGTCCGAGGACAACTCCACTGAGCTTCCCTTGTCAGGGCCAGCCTCTGGGCTGGTTATAACATCCACACCGGCCGGGAGATACGTCTACTGGCCAGACCGCAAGCCTGCCGACCTGATAAGGGGAGACTCACGCTATGTCGCCTACATCGACTCGCTACCGTTCCAGGAGGGAACACCCCTAGCTCGGGCTGACTCAAGCACACCAACTGAGGTGGCACCCTCTGAGTCCAGCCTTGGCACACCCGATCGCCAAGTCTTCATGGCTGCCGGTGACACCCCAGGGCCCTCGGGCACGGCTCAGGACAAGTACCTGGAAGACATCTCCTCCGACCAGCTCTCTGCTGATGCCCCGCCGAACGAGAACCCTGCAGACAGAGACGCTCGACGTGAGCGTAACCAGAAGCGCAGCGAACGACGCCGGCGCCTCCGCGACAACTTCCCCGTCCGTAACCTTGCGGAAGCTCTCGAGGCGGTCGAGAGCAGACTACACACTACCCCTGAGCAATGCCTCATGTCGATCACAGCGATCGCACGCCAGGCTCAGGGCATACGCGCTGGAGAGGTCATCGCCAAGCTCGCTGAAGACGCCAACTTCATGCGGGTCGACAACAGAGTCAACCAGCCTCCTCCAGCCAGACACGCGACAACGAAGCCACAAGTCGCAGCGCCAACAATGGTCCTAACCGTACTCGAGCTGACCTCCTAGCCAAGCCAAACCGTCGTCGCTCCAACGCCGGCGGACCTTCACAACGCGACCACGGCAACCGATAAGTCGTCCCTCACCGCGCTCCGGCCGGCGGGGGCGGCAACGATCCCGATGGCGGCGGCGGCGACGACGGAAGTTCCAATCATGGGGCCAACAGGGAGGGCCGGAGGCGGCGGCGGTCGCGGCGGCCGAGGCCACGCGAACGACCACGCCTGCGGCGCCTCGCGGGCGGCTACGACGCTCGCCGAAGATTGAGGAGGCCGCGGCGGAAGAAGTCGACCACCGCGGTCGAGGGCGACGGCTTCCCCCGCCTTCTCACCTCGACTTCGCAACTTGCTCCTCCCCGACAAGTTCAAGCCTTTGGGGATCACCAAGTACGATGCGAAGCAGGATCCCATCCAGTGGCTCAGGTGCTACGCCCTCTCCATCAAGAACGGCGGCGGCAACGGCGACACCAAGTGCCTCTACTTCCCCTTCGCCCGGACCAAGCACCACTCACTTGGCTCGAGTCCCTGGATAAGCACTCGATCGACAAGTGGGACCAGCTGAAGGAGCAGTTCACAAGCAACTTCGCGGGCGCCATGGGCCGATCGGGTACTCGCATGGACATGGCCATGATCAAGCAGGAACAAGGCGAGACCCTCCGCAAGTACATGCGCCGCTTTTTCGACAAGCGCGCTACCGTCGTCGACGTCACCGACAAGGAGGTCATCGACCTCTTCCAAGACGGTCTCTATCACCGCCGCACCTTCGAAGACTTCGGTCGTCGCCGCCCCAGGTCCATTCCCCGCCTCAAGGACATGATCACGTCCTGGGCGGATGAAGAAGACAAGGCCAATGCCAAATACGACGCCATCCGCGGCAAGACCAAGCAGAACAAGGGCGGCGGCAGCGGCAGCAACGCGAACCAAGGCGGTCGCAACAACAACAACCACTCGGGTCCCAACCGCAAGCGCAAGCCAGACAACACCGTCGTGGCTATCCAGCGCCCTGCGAAAGGGAACCCGAAGAAGAACTCTGGCGGTTTCAAAGACCTGCTGAAGGAGAAGTGCCCGTGGCATCCAAACGGCAACCACACCACTGAGCAGTGCTACCAACTCAGGCATGCACTCAAGGATACGCCAGAGCCACCGCACCCTCACGACCAAAAGGGCAAGAAGAAGGACGGCGACAACAACGACTTCCAGGAGCCTGACAAGACCGTCAACGTCCTCTTCGGCGGATTGCCCAGCAGGCGGGAGCAGAAGGCTACCCGTCGTGAAGTCATGTCCATTGAGCCAGCGGTCCCGACCCCTCTCAGGTGGTCGGAGGTACCCATCACCTTCTCCCGCGCGGATCAATGGACCAGCTTCTCTGAACCAGGACGGTTCCCCCTCGTCCTGAAGCTAGTGGTGGCGGGCTCCAAACTCAACAAGGTGCTCATCGATAGTGGAAGCGGGCTCAACGTCCTCTTCACCAAGACCTTGAAGAAAATGAAGCTCGACATCACTCATATGCTCACCAAGAGCAACACGCCCTTCTACGGCATCGTCCCCGGCAACGCGGCTATTCCACTGGGCTCAGTGGTCCGGCCAGTTACCTTCGCGGCGTCTCGGGACAACTACTGTACCGAGTACATCAAGTTTGAGGTCGCGGACTTCGAGACCTCCTACCACGCCATCCTCGGCAGACCGGCCATCGCCAAGTTCATGGCGGTGCCCCACTACACCTACTTGGTACTCAAAATGCCAAGCCCAGCTGGTGTACTCTCCCTTCAAGGGGACTTGAAGATCTCTCACGACTGCGACACAGAAGCCGTGGAGATCGCCTCTACGAACCAAGTACCCAACGCGATGATGGAGGTCTATACCGCGTCGAAGAAGCTTGCTACAAGTGAACTCGACATCCCAGAGAAGTCTGACAGCACCAACAAGCCTCAGCCACCTGAGGAGGTACTCGTCAAGGCGGTCGATCTCGGAACAGGCGACCCCAGCAAGACCACCACCATCGGGGCTGGCCTCGACCCCAAATAGGAAGACGCACTCATCAGCTTCCTTCGGGCTAACCGCGACATCTTCGCGTGGAAGCCAGCGGACATGCCAGGAGTGCCCAGGGAGCTGATTGAGCACTGCCTCAACATCGATCCTAAGGCCACCCCCAAGCGACAACACCTCCGACGCTTTGCCGACGATAGATGGGACGCCATCAAGAAGGAACTCGCCAAACTACTCGCGACTGGCTTCATCAGAGAAGTCTTCCATCCTGAGTGGCTCGCCAACCCTGTCCTCGTCCGCAAGAAGAACTCGAACGAGTGGAGGATGTGCGTCGACTACACCGACCTCAACAAGCACTGCCCCAAGGACCCCTTCAGGTTGCCACGGATTGATCAAGTCATCGACTCCACGGCGGGCTGCGACCTGCTCTGCTTCCTCGATCGCTACTCCGGTACCACCGGATCGCGATCAAGGAAGAAGACCAGGAGAAGACCGCGTTCATCACCCCGTTTGGCGCGTACTGCTACACGACCATGTCCTTCGGGTTGAAGAACGCCGGCGCTACCTACCAACGAGCTATCCAGGCCTGCTTCAAGAGGCAACTCAACAAGAACGTCGAGGCCTACGTGGACGACGTGGTCGTCAAGACCAGAGACTCCAGTACCCTCATCGACGACCTCGAAGAGACTTTCGCATCACTGCGTGAGCACCGCTGGAAGCTCAACCCGAACAAGTACGTCTTCGGCATCCCTTCAGGCAAACTACTCGGCTTCATCATCAGCCAGCGCGGCATCGAAGCCAACCCCGAGAAGATCTCCGCCATCACCAGCATGAAAGCTCCCACGAGCATCAAAGATGTCCAGAAGCTGACAGGGTGCATGGCGGCACTGAACAGATTTATCTCGAGGCTAGGAGAACGGGGGCTCCCCTTCTTCAAACTACTCAAGCATCAAGAGAAGTTCGTGTGGACTCCAGAGGCGGATCAAGCCCTTGCCCAGCTCAAGGACTTCCTGTCGAAGCCACCGATCCTCACGGCTCCTCACAAGGGCGAGAAGCTGCTGCTCTACCTCGCTGCGACTACCCACGTGGTCAGTACAGCCATCGTCGTCGAGCGACAGGAAGACGGCCACGCCTATCCAGTCCAGCGCCCAGTCTACTTCGTCAGTGAGGTTCTATCAGAGTCCAAGGCCCGCTATCAGCCTGTGCAGAAGCTCCTGTACGCAGTACTCATCACCTCGCGGAAGCTACGACACTACTTCCAGGAGTACTCGATCTCCGTCGTCACCGACCACCCGCTCGATGACATCCTGCGGAATCAAGATGCTACTGGAAGAATCTCCAAGTGGGCGGTCGAGCTCGGCGCCCTCACTATCGACTTCAAGCCACGCACAGCCATCAAGTCGCAGGCATTAGTCGACTTCATGGCAGAGTGGCGGGAGAACCAGCTACCTACTCCCACGGTGCGACCAGATCATTGGGTGATGTACTTCGACGGCTCACTCAACCTCGAGGGCACAGGTGCAGGGGTACTCCTGATCTCTCCAACGGGCGAACAACTCAAGTACGTCCTACAGATCTTCTGGAAGGTCTCAAACAACGAAGCCGAGTACGAAGCTCTCCTACACGGGCTCCGCCTCGCGGCTTCATTGGGCATCAAGCGGCTACTAGTCTACGGCGACTCCGCAGTGGTCATCAACCAAGTCAACAAGTCCTGGGACCGCAACAAGGAGAACATGGACGCCTACTGCCTAGAAGTCTGCAAGCTGGAGAACAAGTTCTACTGTCTTGAGTTCCATCACATCATCCGCGACAATAACGTTGCAGCAGACGTCCTCTCGAAGCTTGGATCCACCCGCGCTCAAGTACCAGCGGGTGTCTTCGTTCACGAGCTTCACACGCCATCCATCCCGGAGCCGGCGCCACCGACCACCTTGTCCCGGCCCCATCCACCAGCTGGGCAGGAGGTCATGATGATCGACGTGGACTGGAGGCAATCCTTCATCGACTACCTCAGTGAGCAGAAGGTCCCCTCCGACAAGAACTCAGCTGAGCAGCTCGTCCGCCGCGCCAAGTCCTACGTCCTCGTCGGAGACAAGCTTTACAAGCGGGGCGCATCTTCTGGAGTACTCATGAAATGCGTCCCTCGTGAAGAAGGCAAGGACATCTTGGAGGAGATCCACAAGGGTGTCTGCGGCAACCACGCGTCCTCACGCACGCTGGTCAGCAAGGCCTTCCGGCGAGCTTTCTACTGGCCCACAGCCTTGGGCGATGCCGAAGAACTCGTCAAAAGATGCCAAGGATGCCAGTACTTCGCCAAGCAGCAACACGTCCCAGCCTACAAGCTAGTCACCATACCGCCAACCTGGCCCTTTGCCTGCTGGGGGCTTGACATGATTGGGCCACTGCCAACTGCGCCAGGAGGATTCAACAGGGTATTGGTGGCTATCGACAAGTTCACCAAGTGGATCGAGGTCAAGCCGGTCACATGCCCCAAGGCTGACAGAGTACTCGACTTCCTGGATGAACTCATACATCGCTACGGACTACCCCACCGCATCATCACAGACCTGGGCTCCAACTTCAACAACCACCAGTTCTGGGAGTACTGCGAGAACAGCGGGATCGGCGTCCGATACGTCTCGGTTGCCCATCCACGGGCCAACGGACAAGTCGAGCGCGCCAACGGGATGGTGCTCGACGCTCTCAAGAAGCGGCTACAAGACGCTGCTAACTCCAAAGGGGGCAAGTGGATCAAGGAACTACCCAACGCACTCTGGGGGCTACGGACTCAGCCATCCAAGCCAACGGGGCAATCCCCTTACTTCCTGGTCTACGGCTCCGAAGCAATCCTCCCTGCCGACGTCATATGGAACTCGCCAACAGTGGAGCACTACGACGAAGGCGTCTCAGAAGACAGCAGACGAGTCGACATCGATAGCCTCGAAGAAGCTCGCTGCGCTGCCCTCGTCCAATCAGCAAGGTACCTAGAGGGTATCCGACGCTACCATGATCGCAACGTCAAGGAACGCTCCTTCAACGTTGGTGATCTCGTCCTCCGTCGCATCCAGAACACGGAAGGACTACACAAGCTCAGCTCCCCCTGGGAAGGTCCCTTCACCATCGCAAAGGTGACCGGCCCGGGCTCCTACCGCCTTCAGACACTTGAAGGCGAAGACATCAACAACTCATGGAACGTCGACCAGCTCTGTCGATTCTACGCCTAGTCTACATGACTACTCCGGGGTTCAAGTCTACACGACTACACCAACACCCCTCTGCCGTAAGCGGCGTCCGGGCCCTGGCTCCAGTCTCCGGACTTCTCCTATCCAGGATCCAGCCCGCGCGGCTACCTACGGATCCTGGGTTGCGACGAGCGTCAAGGACTCTAGCAGCGGTCTACTAAGAGACCACACTCCAAGATCCGGCCACCGCACGGCTACCTACGGATCTACGATCCGGCCTACACGGCTACTTACGAATCTCTTTGCCGTAAGCGGCTACCCGCTCTAGCACTACTCGGTAAGGCGGCCTCCGGTCCAAGCGACTACTCCGTAACTACGGCCACCGGCCATCCGGGTGTACTTCTTCGGTAATAAAGTTTGATCGTTCATCAACTTCTTTACTGTCTACTCCCTACAATGGGACCACTACTGCCGAGTACGACTACTCGGATCCACTCCACGATGGGGGCTCCGCACTCTGAGATCGCGACTACGAGTACTCATTGCTGGAAATTTTCTTTCATTGATACTTAAGCAATTCATTACAATTGTTTTTTGTACAACCTTGGCTATTAGCTATCTATTACAGGGCTACTGGAGATTAAGCTTCTCAGCTACTTGCTCCGCGATGGGAGCCATCTGCTCCAGCAGCTCCGCATACTGCTCATCAGTGCAGTTGGCGGCTACCCCACCGGCGACCACTTCCACTGGGGCCTTCGGGAAGTACGACTTCATGAAGGCCAAGACCTGCCTCGGGATCGATCTCGCCATGTGCTTCACATAAGCCGCCAGCCGGCTTGGGGCTTCCTTCAGGCGATCCACCAGTGGAGCAATCTTGGGGCCGCCCGGGTGCGGCACCAGGAGCCTTGCGATTGGCAGTGCGGCTTCCTCAAGCTCCTTCAGTTGGGCCGCGCGCGCCTCGCGTCTTCATTCAACATCGCAAGGATTTGTAGCGAGTTGACGAGATCGCGGTCAGATGCAATCCGGAGCTCCATGTGCTTCTCGCACTCGAAGGCAAGTTCTTTGTAGTCGAGCTCGAGTACCTGGTGGGCTTCTTGCTCCCGGTAGAAGAGATTCTTCATGCTCGTCTCCGAGGACTTCAGCTGCTCCACCTGGCCCTCAAGCTCTGCAACACAGCAACAGTACAGCGGGTCAGACTACCTCTCGACCTCCAATAACTAGCCGACAAGTCCAGCGGCGTACCTTTGTTCTTGTTGCGGAGGCCCTTATTCTTCCGCACCAAGTCGTCGCCCTTCACCTGCAACTCTTGGATATCATTGTGATACTTGGTGAAGGCGGCGTCGAGCTTCGACTGCATGGCAGCCGCGTGCTTCCGCGACTTCACAAGCTGCTCCTCCAGCGCTTCAGCCCGGAGCACCGCGTCACCATAGACTTGCAGCATGTTGGACTTGTCGCGGGACCTCTCCGCAACGTCCTGCATAGACAACTCAAGTCACACGAGTACTCAACGACAGAGGATTGGCTACTCAGAAGCTACGGCTACTTACCTTCATCCACTGCTCGGCCTGACGGATCGCCTCCAGATGCTTGGCCACCGTCGCCGGCTCGACAAGATCGTCCGTGAGCAGCTCTATCCCGCCCCGACTACTCGTGGCGGCCTCCGTCATCGGCGCAGAGCGGATGGGCTCTGCGTCCTGGATCTCTGGGGAGCGGATAGCCACCTCCAGAGCGACCTCTAGCGACGTGGTGACCTCCTCTCCTCTGGCCGTCATGGCGGCCTCCTCGACGACTTGTTCCATGGGCTCGGGGGCTCCTCCGACAGCCTCCGGGACCTCTGGTGTCGACTTCTGCATTGGCACCCCCGCAGGGATGTCACTACCTTCAGCCTCAGCACCTGTCAAAGAGAAGACAAGTGCATCAGCGACTACGACTACTCCTCGAGGAGCTCCACAGCTTCAGAAGAGTACTCACCTTCGACTATGCTGGCCTCCGGCAACGGCGCTTCGGTAGCCGGCGGCTCGGGCACCGCCTGGGAAGCGGGAGCGGACTCCTCGGCGGGCGGCGCGACTTCTTCCGCCACCGCTGAAGAGGGTTCATCTCCCTCCCAGGACAGATCCGTGGATTTCCTGCAGAAGCACACACAATTGGTCGTCAGTCAACCTCGACTACTACAACAAGTACCACTCGGGAAGATGCAGTACTTACAAGTTTGACTGGACTATCGTCACGACCGGGGCACTGAGGATGCTGGCAATGTCTACCAGTCCACCCTCGGCGGGCGCCTCCTCCTGCGCCCCTGCAGCTACCGCCTCCTCTGCAGCAACGGCGGCCGGCGCGGTGCCCTCTCGCGCTCCCCGTAGTCACCACCTCTTCAACGGCGGCGGCTACAGGCTCCGTGCTCCCCTGTGGAGCAGGGGGCTGGCGCTCCAACTGCACCAAGAGCTCCTCGACAGTGGGGGCTGGACTACGACTTCCGGCCGGCTCCCCCACTGTGTCCCATACGCCTTCGTCGCTCTCCTCGACGGGCTCCGCGGGCGGCACCTCCTGCATACAAGGAAGACTACTCATCAGCAAGGGTACTCATGCGATGGGTACTCGATTACTCTAGTCAAGACATCTTACCTCCTGAGACGTGGTCTCTGAGACCTTGAGCTTCTTTGTCACCCGCTTGCGGGCGGGGTTGCGCGGCTTCCGTGGCGGCGCAGCCAGGCTAGCCTCTAGGCTAGTCGGGGGGTCTTGCACCAGAGGCACATGAGGTAAGCCTGGACGGCTAAACCTCGACCGCAACTGAAAGCGGTCCTGCAATGTCTCGTCGTCGTCGTCATCGGTGGTGTCCTCCACGATGACGGTGTCATCGCCTTCGCCGACTTCCCGCCGCTCTTTCTCCTTGGCCTTCCCTTCCTTCGGGATCTCGATCCCACTCGGGGGCGGCTGCGACTCGGAGATGAACCTTTTCAAGTCATCCCGCAAGACACGAAGACATCAGCACGTCTACTCCAAGCAATGACTACTCGACTTGGGGAGTACGACTACTCACCTCCTTTGGCGGGCGCGCGGCGGAGTACTCCTGGACAGGGCACGCCGTGTACGGCGGCATATCCTTGAAGATCCGCGACAGCCTCTCGATGATATCGCTGTCGTCCAGCTCGCCTCCGGGCATCCGCGACGTGTCGTCGTCGCCAGTGTACTCGAAGCCCAAGGTGTCTCGAGCCATCAATGGCTGCACCCTCCGCTTCATGAAATTGAAGGCCACGTGCTCGGCCCTCAGTCCCGCTTCCCTGAGCACCTTGATGCGTGCCAACAGCTCGGGAAGCTGGATTCCTTCCTGCATGGTGGGCTCCGTGTTCCACCACTCGCGGTGCCTGGGCTGCTGTCCGCTCGGCTTCGGCAGGCCGGGGTGGTGGTTCGTAATGTAGAACCACCTCGTCTTCCAGTCAGTGTTGGAGTCAACAAGCTTGTACGCCAGGTACTGCTCCGCGGCGTCTTCTCTCAACTAGATGCCGGCTCCTCCGACTACCCTTGGGTTGGTGGCACTTGGCTGCGGCTTGACCCGGAAGAACTTCCGAAAAAGGATCCAGTGCGGCTTGATCCCAAGGAAGGCCTCGCAGAAGTGCATGAAGACCGCGGCATGGAAGATACCGTTGGGGTTCAGATTCAGGTACTCGACTCCATAGTACCTGAGGAGACCCTTGAAGAAATCGCTAGCCGGGAGCGCGAGTCCGCGCTCCACGAACTGTGCAAACATTGGAATCTCGTCTTCGGCTTTCTCCATTGGATATGGATCTCCAGCAGCGGCCCTCCACATGTCGACCTCCTTCTCCCGGATGAACCCATTGTTCAGGAGAGCCAACAGATCTTCCGTCTTCACCTTGGATTTTTTCCACTCGCGGCTTGGATCAGCCCGCGGTGGAGACATTGGCGGCGCTACTCCGGTGGCGGCCGCGGCGGCCTCTTCGCGACCCCTCTTCTTCCCGGCGGCCTTGGATGACTTGGACGGTGACGGCTTCATTCTCCAAGTACAGGGCGTCTTCACGCGCATCCGCTCGGGGGCTACCCTAAAAGCTTTGGGTGGCGGCGCACTCGGATCTACTACGGTGGCAGAGTGCGCTGGGAGTGGATCTACTTCAGATGGAATCAAAATGACTGCAGCTCGGATGGGTGAAAACCCCTAAGGGTTTTGGCTTTTATTTATAAGTCAAACCGGCTCCGCAACGGCCGGATAGATAAGTCCACGCGCAGCTGACTCAGCGGCTAAGCGTGACCCTTCGTATTCTACTAGTCGACGCGCCTCACCTCGGGGGCTCGGCTACTTCTACTCGACTACCTGGGAAGCGACTAGTCTCAAGAGCATCTCAGGACACATTCTTCAAGATGACCCTTCAATTCGAGAGGAAGTACTCGACTCAAGGCTCGGGGGCTCCGTGCCACGTGTCCTTCGGTTTTTTCTCTCCGGATTTTTCGGGATTTTCTTGCCAATACTTCAGATGGACCCTCAGCCAGAGCCTGCGGCTCAACCTAAGGCTCGGGGGCTACTCCATATGGAGTGCGATTTTGCAAATCGCACCTCCATATTAGCTCCGGCTTCAAGACAAGATGGGCATTTTTTGAAGACCTTCGAAGGCAGTACTCGAGGACGCTTGGGACTACTCGAGAAGACTTCAAGATTGCTCAAACATCAGCTGGAGTACATTCCAGCCTCGGGGTGCTTCGACTACTCTTGAGGACTTTTGACTTGTAGTACTCAGGGACGCTTGAGGACTACTCGTTGAGGCCATCAGGACTACTTGAAGCTATCCTTCTCGACTACAAAGTACTCGGGGGCTTGTCGTATGGACCTCCCTGGGCCCACTGCCTCGGTGGGTACTAGGACCGACTACTCGGTGGGCCCCTGGGACTACACGGCTTGCGCTACACGGCACCAGAAGACGTGGAGCACAAGGACTGCAAAGGAGAAGTACTCGGTTAGGAAGCTGTACATGTCCTGCACTGTATGGAAGACTCCTAGACGTACTCGACTAGTACTCTCTTCCTACTCCGACTTGTAACCCTGCCTCCCGGACTATATAAGGCGAGGCAGGGACCGTTCTTAGGGACACAACTCATCTTATACAACCCACGGCGCACCATTGCACCATCGTGTAATCGTGCCCAATCAATCCAGAGCTACGCAGCATACAAGACGTAGGGTATTACGCACCTCGCGGCCCAAACCTGTCTAAATTGTGTGCCACGTGTCTCTTCCTTCGAGTTACCGATCTCGGCGAGGCCACATTCATCTACTTCGAGTACTCCCCTTAGTAGGTTGCCGGTCTAAAACACCGACACGGGGTGCCATCGTCTTGGGCGTCGAGGCCCTTGACACTCACAATATAATTTGTGTTGTCGATGGTGTCGACCATTTGCTGCTGTGAACAAGGTTACGTTTATACTCATTGCAAAGTCACTTTTTGTTTGACATTGTTACGTTTTTACTCATTCCAAGTTTGTCATTTAAAATGTAGTGTTGGATTTAGCTGAAACCTCTGCATAAACATAATGCTTCTGACCATAAATTAAATGTTTTATGTTTTTGAGTTTTTACATGTAATTATTTCACACAATCAAATTGGATGGTTATACAAATGGTAATGACTTTAACACAACCGGCTGTGATAAAGGAAAAATAACAGCCGACTGCTCCTTTCTCTCCGTTAAGGCGTCAACCAGGGTGGGACCCACATGACCCATTTATTCCCTATCCACCTTCGTCTTCTCCCAGCACTCCGTCTCCCTCGCGACTCGCGAGCGCACAGCGCGGTTGCGGCGCACGCAGCTGCGCCAGCCCGGATCCGGCTCTGACGAGGTCGGTATCCTTCTCCCTCTTCCTCTCCGCCTCCCTCATGCCCGCATCTCTTTTCTCTGCCCTCTCTATCTCCGATGCGGGTGGGGGCAACCACGGTGGGAAGTTGGCAGAGCGGCCGGCGGTCGCGGATGCAGGTGAGGGCGCACGGCGGCGCCCCCCCCCCTCGGCCGAGGGTTTGGCCGACGCCCCTCGTGGAGGCCCGCGCGGAGGCGGATCTCGGCGGGCGGTGGCGCATTAGGGCGCACGCGGCGGCGTCCGTCGACGAGTTCCTACGATGGTGCGCCCTAGGGAAGGCCGAGCTATGGAGCCATGGCGTCAACGACGCCGGAGTGGTCTCGCTCCAAACCGGCGCTCTCGGCCGTCGAGCCGAAGTCCGCTTCAACGATGCAAATTGTTTAGTGCGGCCACGACATCGCTCGGCCGACCTCTATCTTGACCGCAAACTATTCGAGGAAATGCCTCGAACTAGCACCCGGAGCCTCACGATGGGTGATGTTTTTGCCCGCCCTCACGTCACCTGTCTTTGTATTGTATTTCAGGCCTATGTTGTGTTGCCGCTGCCGCTTGATCCCTCCCTGTGTGCCAGGCATGAATTTGCTCCATGTGGCCGCTAACCGCCCACATCATGCTGATTTCTATGCAGAACATGAGCGATTGCTATCTACCCAAGCAAGGTCGAAATCCCACGTGTTTTACCTACTGCTGTGTTATTAAATTGGTCACGCCTTTGGAGTCCATTTCCTTGTTAATGTATGTCTAACAATTTTTAGTTAAATCTAAGCAAGTTATTGATCATTCCTTATCAATTTAGTTACTTAACCCAAGCACTTACACTAAAAATATTATTGACTAGGCAATTATTTTGGTAGGCACTATTCATCGTTATAAGCAATCAACTATAGCATTATAGTCTTATAGATATGCATCAAAATGGTACTGTTTGTTGCCCCCTGACATTCACTGAGTATCTACATGAACCATTCTATAATAAGTCATTTATATATACCAATTGACTGAACAACTTTACATTTGGATTTAACCAATTTAGTTGCCGGTCAGCACTAAGTTTTACATTGAATCGTGCCAGTAAAAAATGTAATTCATTAGGAAAAATATGATATATAGGTACGCAAACCACATTCTTTTATCTTTCTATCCGCCTCATAGACTGAATTGAATTGAGTCTAGTCAGTTTTTGGATGCCGGAGTTGGTTTATTTGTCATGAGTTGGTCAGTTGTATCATTTGGTCTTGCTATATGTATTTATCAGAGACTTGGTTCATTCTGAGTTGTTTGGATGTTGTGGACTTGCAGTTCACTAGGTACTCATTCTTTGTTTTGGATTAATGTAGTACAAAATAATCCACCGTCCTTATTTGTAGGGAACTTGCATCATATCATGTACAGGAGAAATAGATATTTATTTCAGAGTATTTCTATTTTATCCAATAGCATTCATCTATGTGTCAAACCTTTATAATCAAGTGATAATTCAGCACCCTGCCTGCAGAACAACAATCTAGTTTTCTACAGTTTTATGAACATTGATGGTCTTCTTTTTTTGCTGTGGGGGGGGGGGGGGTGTTGAAATGTATGGTGTCCATGCCGATGTATCATGCTCATTTCTCTGTTTGCATACTAGTATTGCTTGTGTTTGCCATTCAATTATTATTTTTCTTATCTGAAAGCATTCGTACTGAATAGACTTCATTAGGCAAAAATATGATTCTGATTAGGTAATAGTATGTTTATGTGTAGGAAAAATATCATAATCCATTAGGCAATCCTAAGTTGCGCTTTTTTCATTACTCATATTTGGATTGTCCGCCTTCATATTAGGTCACGCAGAACTACCAGCACTAGTATTTATATAGAGTTGTTTCTGGATATGCACAACAGGAGATTTGAAGTGCTCAATTCAACGAGAACTTTGGAATTTATATCCAACAGTATAACAAGGTCAAGGCATACTATTTTAGGAATTTTGGCATTTTTTCAACCTCACACTCCATTTTGCAGCATGACGCTATCACTGAGTTTTTTTTGTGTTTATTAACTCAACACACCATTTTTGTGTTGTAGGCAGTTTACTAACTTGACGCCCTCTCCGGCCATGGCACGCACGACAGTGGCCACCGGTAAGAGGTCTGACCGCGAGGTGTCCCCTGCCTACACCGAGGGCTAGCCGTGCTTCTGCCTACCGCTGTGATGCAGTGTGCTACCTAGCTCCTTTTTTCTCTTCGTTCCTCTCTTCCTGATTTAGGTAATAACATATTCTGATTTAGACAATCCTATTATTTTAGATTAGCAATGAAATGATTCCCAACAAGAAACTTAGCACTTCAGCAATATTTTTGAATGTTAATTACATGAATCGTCATTTTGATTGATGTGTTCTCTTTTATGCAAAGTAAACTATGAAGTAAAAGTGCTACATTTGCAGAATTTCATCTCGATTGTTCTCATTTCAGTGAAGAAACTACATTGCTTTGATGAATAATGTTAATTTCCTTACACATTTGTTCTAATTTGCTATCAAGTTTACTCTAACATGCGTTTAGGTTTTAACAAAATTGCTTGGTATTGTATGAAAAAATTAAGGATAAATATATACTGAATTGAGATCTTGTTTTGAAGCTTTTGCTGAGATCAACATGACGGTTTTTAAGCTTTTTGATACTGAGCTCTATGAACTCATGTCTTTCCTTTTCTTTTCTTACTCAATTGCAGTTTTGATGATGCTTACAAGACAGAGACGTTATATAGTAGTGTGTCATCATCCAATGCAGTATGTATCACTATATTGGTGTCATGCAACGATTGTATTTTTGCATATAGACTTGTGCCCTCGAACATCCCTTGAACATGTTATATGTATACTTTCCCACATGCATCTAGATTTCGTGCATTTCATTCCTCAAATTTAGTAGACAATTACACTCAGGTGCTAGGTAATAAAATAGGTAGGAGCAAACAAATTTTCTTGGTTGCAGATTTGTGCAAACTAAGTTTCGTTGGCAATTATATGGCTCGCATCATGCAATTTTTTTGTTAGTAACAAGCAAAATAATGCAATTGCTAGGCAATTTCTGATAACCTTTATTAAGTTGATTATTTGGATATGGATATGCAGGCTAGTGCTTCACCTCAACCGAGTTACTTGAAACTGTGCTTGTTTTTCTTATTATGTGCTACATGCTAATTTAATTTGATTGATTTCATTTTTATTGCAGTTTATGAAAGGAGATTATCTGCTATGCAAGTATAAAGTACAACAATGTGCATTTTGCGGTCTTTTGAGGGTTACCAGTGCAATCCCCATGAATATGTATTTTTATTTGTGTCATATGCTGTAAATCCTAAATTTTGCAAATTAGAATGAGATAAAATCTAGAATCTCATGCTCATGCCTTTTTCCACAAATATTTCTGGCATTATTGGCATTATTGCTTCCTCATGTGGCCCAATGTGTGTGGTCACAGTGTATGTTAGAAAAATTGAGTGGCTCACGAGACACCGCATGCAGTGTGCACGCTTTTCGGCCTCTTTGGTGTGCCGCTGTTCTTCTGACTGATGTTGACTTGCTTATAATTTTGTTCTAATTTTCTTCCGAGTTTATTTAATGTGCATTTACCTTTTAGGAAAATTGCTTAGTATTGCATGAGAAAAATTGGATCAAAATATATTGAAGTGTGGTCTTGTTTCGAAGTTTTTGCTGAGATGAAAGTGATGGTGCAATCAGATTTTGGTTCGATGCTCGATTGAAGAGTTACAGATTTTTCCCCTAGCACCTTGTTGTTTTAATCACCGTGAATTATTGGTGAGGTCGTTTGGGCTTGCCATTGCACGGTCAGGATATACTAAAAGAAAGGTGGAGTGATAGTTTTTTTAACTTACTAAAAAAGCAATCGGCTGTACGTTTGTCTAATTTACAGCCGGCTGTGAAACAGTCTTCTCCTATATAAATTTGTTTTACCCGTAACGAACGCGCGGTCATGATCCTATTGATCCTAGTTATTGAAAGTAGGAGCGTTGCAACAGCAAACTCGCGCCACTTGCAGTTTGGACGAGATCTGCGCCCCTGCCTTTCTTGCTATACCTTTCTCCCGATCCTTCCTCTCACTGTCTCACAGTCACCTGACGCCCGCACTTCCACGCGGTCGCCGGCGGCAGCGACTCCCCCGCCCTTCTCCCGCGCCTGAGGCGGCTTCCCCGATCCTCTCTGGGTCGCGGGATGCGGAAGAAGGGGAGGCCGGTGCCGGAGTGGCTCAACAGCCCAATTTGGACGGCGCCCCCGCTCGCGCCGGCCCCACCGGACCCTTACGGCGCCGACCTCGTCCCGCCGCCGCCCCCCAAGCCCCCTCCGCCGGCTGCCACCGCCCCGCCCATGGCGCCGCCGCCGTCCTACGAGCAGGCAGTGCGGGAGGGCGGCCGGCGGAGCGACGAACAGGAGGAGGGCGCCGGGGCGGTCCTGCGGGCGCACCTGCTCGCTGACCTCAAGACCGCGGTGCGTGGGGGTTTCAGTTTTGGCTTGGGATTCTTGCTAGGGTCTTCGTGCTATGCTGATTGACGACTCTGTTGCGTTGTGGCCTGTGGTTGCGTGTGTGCAGCTATCGAAGAAGGTGGTGAATATGGGAGAGCTCCGGCGGCTGGCCTGCCTCGGCGTGCCAGATGGCGGTGTGGGTGTGCGACCGGTCGTGTGGAAGGTCCCCACTTGCAATCTCTTTCCCTCCTCTTTGGATTGTGTGGTTTGTGCTGTGCTCTGTGCTTGGAATGGAGTTGGGAGTTCTCCATTTTCCAATTGGAGTCCTGGGGTTTATTGTTGACAGTGGATCCAGCCTCTTTATAGATTTATTATGAATTTCTTGTAATAGCTACTTAATGAGAGACCATTTTGCTCTGCTTAAGAGTCCATTATTTTACAGAGACTGGGGTTAGTGAGATACATGTGGAGAAAAGGTTCACTGTGTAATATGTGGGCCAATTTCGCAGTTTTGCATAGCTGTCCAATGCCAAAACAAGTTTTACTCGTTGAATCAGGACATGGTAATGGAGTTTCCTAGCATTTGATTTTAAGTTGATACCTTGGGGTTGTGTAGTAAATTAAGGAGGGACAAGCTTCATAGTCAAAGATGTATTCGAGTTTAACATAGTTCCCCTTCATCGGGTTTTATATTTTCAATTATGGAAGTAGAGTTAGATGTTGCAGTTACTTCTGTGAAGAAAGATGGCCCTATAATGAAGCATAGTTTTGCCAAAATGTATGCCATGATCCATCATGTGAGTATCTGTTGATGCACTAAGCCCATAACATTTTTTTAGTTGTTCATGGAGCTCAAGTTTTAACAGCTTGAAGGGCCCTATTAGTGACATTGAGTAGTATTTCATGTACCCACATGGTCCTTTTTAGTAATCACTCACTCATAAAATAGTATAAGTTGTATTGTTAATATGATATATTTTTTATTGTAGCTGAGATGACCTTTGACAGATTTTCTGTATACATAAAGGTCATTCTATACATGGTCACACCAACAGTTTGAACTGACAATCGCTTCAGTAAACCTGCCTGCTTTATGTTGGATATGATTCTGAGTTTTTCTTATTCTTTTGTAAAGCTTATAACTCTAATATATGTTAATCTTGTCCTGAGCATTCTAATCATCTGCGTGCATCTGAAATTGCTTAAAATGATGTTCAAATTTTGATGGGTGCATACTTAGCATGGCTTCTGTTTCCTTTCACATTGACTCCAACTTTTATACAATATGTTTGTTTTGTGAAGGATCCTGGTCATCATGCATTCTAAGAGGTTCTGACAGTTCTTTTGTACATTTAACATTATTTGTTATCTAACTATGTGCTTGAGAAATTTATTTTACTATATTTGTTGTCTAACTATGTACATGAAAATTTTATTCTACTATATTTATAGTGTGCAGCTTCTCTTGGGGTATTTGCCAACTGATCGTGGCTTATGGCCTAACGAGTTAGAAAAGAAGCGGAGCCAATATGGTGCATACAAAGAAGAGTTTCTTCTAAATCCTGTAAGTTTACGGCTGCTAGTCTGAGTATCAATCAGTGATCTATTATTCTTTGTTATCTTTATATTAGGACAATATCTAGAACTGGTAGGAAAAAATCTGCTTGCTATTCAGTAAGAAAATAGGTGTGTTTGTTTTGCCTGAAAAATAATCAAGAATGTATGCAAAGCATGTAAAGTCAACTGGCAATACTGCAGCGAAGATGCTTAAACTTAAGTAGCTTTCACCGTGGTTATCATTTAAAAAAATATTTCAAACATTAGTCATACCACAGTCTAGAACTTCTAGTAAGTGGTTCTTTTGAAAGCATGCATATCATTTAATTGTTTATATGAGAGTCCTGACACCATCCCTCATGTGTTCAGTCAGAAAAACTACGAAGAATCGAGGAGACAAAGCTGTCAAGAAAGAGAGAATTAAATATTGAGAGGATTGGCTTGCTTCCGAGATTGAAAGTTACTAATGAAGAGCATCCTTTGAGCTCTGGTAAATCTAGCTTGTGGAACCAATATTTTCAGGTACTGTTTCATATTAACTTTGCAAGTGATACTATTTGAAGAAATAAGGTTTATCTTCATGATCTGCATACAAGTGGTAATTGGCTGGTTTCTTAGCACACTTCTAGGTACCTTACTCGAATTGGACAAAGTAACACCAAAATGTGTTGCCTCCTGAGATGTTATTTGCATTTTTGGTGCAAATTCTTATGCTATGTGCACTATGTGCCTATGTTGGTTTGGGTTTCTCCCAATTTTCGCTGGTCCCTCTATTTCGATTTACTGCTGAAATTCTACTTGGTTAAAACTTGGAATGTGCCCAGGGCTGATGTCATCAGATTTCTATTGTCATTGTTTTCTTTGTTCTCATGTGAACTGGAACCACTAGTTGCACTACTGAAGTGTGTGAGATGCATAATTTACCCCTTCAAATATCTATCATTGTGACCGGTACATCGCTATATTCAACCTGTTCAGTCTTATCTTTTGTATCATGTCATTATCTTTTGTATCATTAGACATGACTGCAACTAACGTGTTGAATGTCAAACTTCGAAGTTGTACAATTTAGCTGAACCAATCTTCTTTCATTTCCCCCTTTTGGTTTTAACAAGAACAAGTATAATGAAACCTGAGAGGAAAGAGTGGAAATGTTGGTTCGTTTCTGCTCAAGGCTATCTTGTACAGTTCACGTCCACTGAACAAATTTATTTTTCTGCCTGAATATGATGTGGATGCGCAAAAGGTTTTGCTTTCATTATTTAGTTGCTCATGTTCTAAACATTATTTCAGGAATCAGAGATACTAGAACAGATAGACCGAGATGTACAGCGAACACATCCAGACACATCATTTTTCTCTGCCAAGTCAAACCAGGTTTCTATTCAGTGTTTACGGTGTTCTCACTGTTACCTGTTCAACCAATAGGAACATATTGTTTGTACTGATCTTTTTTAAATCCTATCAGGAATCTTTGAGGTGTATTTTGATTATCTTTTCAAAATTGAACCCCAGCATAAGATACGTGCAAGGGATGAATGAAGTTTTGGCACCTCTATTCTATATATTCAAGAATGACCCTGACCCAAGTAGCTCAGTAAGTTCATCCGCTATTGTTATTTTCTCCATGATTGCCACTGTGTCCCTATTTTTTCAGCCCATAACATTTGTAAACATCCTATTCACCCTCCTTAGATAGAGAACAAAATATTTGTTAATCTGATTATTTTTTATTTATCATTTCACAATTATTTTATTAATTATTGGTGTCACATGGTATTCATCAACCGAATTATCCATTTTTTGGAAATGTAGGCTTCAGCTGAAGCAGACACATACTTTTGCTTTGTTCAATTGTTGAGTGGCTTTAAGGACAATTATTGCAAGCATCTTGACAATAGCAGTGTGGGTATTCGTTCTACACTTTCAAAGCTGTCCCAACTCTTGAAGCGACATGATGAAGAACTATGGCGTCACATGGAGGTTACTACGAAGGTAGGCAATTCAGTACTAGATTTCTGGTGTTAACTGTCAAGCAGTATGGATTGCTGGATTTATGGAGATGAGAATTATCTACTGCAATTTTTCCTAATTAAGCTTGTGTCATGCTGAGAACCCACACATGTAATTGCATTAAGACAGTTCACAGCTTTGCTATCCTATTCTTATGTTTTTATCCATATTTGAAATTATACTTCTCATTATCCATGCTGTAATGTTTTCATCCATACTTCTCATTATCATCCACTGAATAGAAATGGCAGAATTGAATGAGATGAAGTGGGTGTACAATCTTGTCATTAAATACTTAGTTTATATTTGTACAAACAGACTCCTGGTATTCTCGGTTTCAGTTTGATAGACTGAATAGTTGTCATAACAGAATATCTTATTTGTAGTGTTAGCGGCATAATTGCTTAGGTTAAATGTGCAATATGCATCTTACAAATTGTACATATAGTCATTGCATAGCTATCTGTAAAATACACTGGTGTTTAGCAACTAAGCACATGAAAAGCTTTCAAAGGATAATACCTGACATGTCTTGTTTTTCTCATGTTGCATCGTGGGTATTTATGCCAATTTGATTTAGCAGATCAGTAATCTCAATAATCGGCTGCTGTTCGATATACAGGTGTACCCACAGTATTATGCATTTAGATGGATCACATTGTTGTTGACAATGGAGTTCAGTTTCAACGTATGTATACAAATCTGGGATGCTATCCTGGGTGACCCTGAAGGCCCACCGGTATGTTAGCACCTCCAAACTAATATTTGTGGGCATCTTCCCTGCAGAGTTTAGGCTAAACTTTTGCGTGCAGGACACACTGATGAGGATATGCTGTGCCATGCTCATCCTAGTACGGAAGCGACTCTTGGCTGGGGACTTCACCGCCAACATCCAGTTGCTGCAGCATTACCCAGCTACTAACATCGATCACCTCCTCCACATCGCCAACCGACTGAGAGGAACTGTAGCCAGCTAGTTATATCTATACTTCAATTTTGCCGATGTGATCCTCGTCTAGTTATGTCGTGCAATAGCAATGTTGGTAGCTTGAGCGGCAGTGTTCCTATTGTTGCCATGCTTTCCTGGTTTGTTTGGCCAGCTTTGGTGTGGCCAATCGAAACGTGGCTCAAGATCAAAAGAAGATTGGACAGGATATCTGAGCTCTGAGTAGCGCTTCTCCTGGGTTTCTTCCTGCATTCAGTATAGGTAAGTGAAGGTATGATTGTATTCCTTCCATGTGAAGTTACGTGCTACTGATAGGTTTCACTCGTGGCATCAAAGGAGTGTTATCTTTTGCAGTGTACTGCTTTAATGTTGAGTGATAATTATAATTTGTAGAAAAACTTGATCATGGATACAGAGATTGCTGTGAAAAATAGCTTGTCATGTTGTTTGATTTTGACCATTGAACTTCAAAATTAGTATTTTTAGTCATCCAACTATCAAAAATCTTTAAATTTGGCCATCGGGCTGTTTTGATGGGTGGTTTTAAGACTGTAGATCTTAAAATGATTATTCAATATTTGCCACCTGATTCTTGCGGTCACACGTGTGTTCGGTGAAGTTATTCTTTTAAAATGTTCTTTATATTATTTTACCACTATTTTTGTATTATTATTATGTTATTGTGTAAAAACAACAATTTCAGAAAAGTGAAATAAATAATTACAAAATATTATGAACAATATTTTAAAAGATAAAACTTATCGTTACAAACACATACCCATGATCGTAAAAATCACTTTAATCAAAAATAAAAGAAAAGGTACTAATCATGTTCTATATACTATAAAGATCGAAAAATAATTGAAAAATTTTCTCACCCCAATTGGGTCTGTTTTACCCCTTACAGAAATTCTGGACCCCTTACGTCGGACCCACTCGTCATACAATTTAAAAGTGGAGAGAAATTCTGTTAAAATCATAATGTTTTTTCACCACGATATCTTTACCCACCGATTGTACATTGTCCCCTGGGGCCCATCGAGAGGTTGCCCCACGCAGAAGTCGAGAGAACGAGAGGAATGGGCATTGCTTGTGTTGAGAATATTCCATGTGATTAATTAGTGGGCAATTAGCAACTGCTAATTGCAGTTGCCAACCCCTCCCACGAAGGGGCGCGTGGGAGTGTAACTCCCTGGAACTGGCGTCTTCTGCCATATAAATATAAGGTCACTGTTCATCAATAAAGACGAATCACTTTTACTGTTCACTTTTTACTGTTCCCATTTACATTCCAAACACGTTATCAGCGCTCGAACTACTGAGTAGAAAAAAAAGGCTGGGAGCAGTTCGCCGGAGAAGAAGGGAGGAATCGGCCTCCAACCAGGAGAGGTACCATGCCTACCATCGATGAACTTGTGGCCTCCATCATGCACATCCCTCTTCATCTCCGTGCTCGAAGCCTGAGGGAACTGATCCAGCACCATGTGCGTCACTCCCTCGCTGACAACCACACGGCGACGCCGACCGCCGCACGCGAGGCACTCCTTCTCTGGAGTACCATGACGGCGCCTCCGTCGACCCCGGCGGCCATCCCAGTTGATGCCGAACCGCCGAACGTCGTCGTCTCCTTGGCGCCGGTTCCAACCTCGACCCGGACTCCACCCGCTCGCATCCAGGTAGCTAATGTGGCCTACTGTGATGCACACGGGTGGACTGCCGTGGTTCAGGTACCGGTGGTCCTGTGTGACTTGCCTTTGGATGAGTCTACACCGCCGGCCACCGGAGTCGTTCCTGCATCATCAGCGAGTGAACCCGTGGAAGTCCACATGGACGCAACACGTGCTCCCTCACCCCGTAGCAGCCACCGCCGCGGCAGATCTCCCATCCTCGCCGCCGTCGCCACCTCCCCCGAACGGCACCGAGGGTGAACGGGCCGGCTAGTGCGGCCGGCCGCCCGCTCACCAACGGCCACGCCCGTGGGGACTCTCGCGGCCCGAAGGGGCATGCCGCCGCCGCGTCTCTTCTCCGGAGACGCCGGCGACACCGTCGTCCGAGCCGGCGCCGCAGCCCCACCGCCACCACCTCGATCTTCACCGTCGGTCGGCCCCACGCTCCGCAGACGTGGATCAACGTCTCGCACGGCCCGTCCGCTCCTCCATCGTCGAGCCTCGCACACGTCGTCGTTCGCTCGCGCGGCGGCCCCGAGCTCGGGGACTCAAGGCGGCGGGCGCGTCGGCGGGGAAGCCGGCGCCCGGGCTTCTCCTTCCGGGGAGAGGCGCGACGCCCCTCCTTCCCCGAGCAAGACCGCATGGATGAGGGAACCGCCGGCTCGGCCTCGTCCACGGTGGACCGAGGTGCGGGGGCCGGTGGTGGTCCTCATCTCGATGCCGCGCCGAGCTCGCGCTCCGGCGGCTCGAGGGCGAGGAGGCGGCGGGAGTCGCGGCGGATCGGCCGGCGGCGCGGGCGGCCATGCCTCGGGCGCTAGGCCGCGCTTCGGGGGCCGGTGGCGGCCTCATCCCTGATCTGCACCGGTCGCCGGGCTTCGGTGGAAGATTGTCAAGAGGAGGGGTGGATCTACTACAGGAAGACGGCCGACTGCCTTGGACGGCGAGGAGGCGGCGGATTCGCGGCGGCGAGCGGGCGCGCGGCCGCCGCCGGCCGGCGTCCGACCGTGCCGCGGGTTGGGGGAGGAGGCGGTTAGGGTTGGAAACCCTAACCGCCCCTCTTATATGCGGCCGGCCGGGCCTCGGGCCGACGGCCAAGGCCGGGCCGGCGAGCGCACCTGGCTGGCCGGGGCCAAGCGGCAAGGCCGTCCCCGTTGGACGAGCCGCGCCTCACGCGGCCTACCGTGCCTCGGCGGCGGACGCGCCCGCATGGGCCGGATGGGCCGGGCGGCGGCAACGGCTGCCGGCGGCCACGCGGGCCGTGGCGATGCCAGCCATATGGGCCAGGCCATGAAGCCATGAATCCTGGGCCTGTTGCTCTATTTCTTTTATTTATTTTATTTACAAATTTCCAGCAGTTTATTTTTCAATCAATAGATATTAGTCTATGTTAATTACTGTTGTTTATCACTGTTTAGTCTTTTCACTTTATTAAGTCTAGATCTATCATGTGATGGTTATGTACAAATGTGTTTTTAGCACTTATGTACTTTGCAATTTCGATATTAATGTTAGTATGTTTATGTAAATATTGTCACTTTCATACTTAATTTCGTTATTGCTATATTTTGTTCACATACATCATCTCATTGCTGTCATTTTCTTCATTAGTAAAATATTACTAGTGATTTCTTGCAATTAATTTATACATTTCTCTCAAAATTTTGGGTACAAACATTAGGTGATAGAGATCATATCCATGAATATGGATTTTGACGGTCTATCACTAAAGGTCTACATCATGCTCATTTTGAAAAATGATGACTACCTATATAATGTTCCCCAAAACAAGGATTAATTATGAAAGTATCACAATGGCTTTCACTATAAAAGTGACTACCTTTGAGGATTTTGGTTTACACTATTGTAGTGACTACCAAATTCAATGCTCAATCATTAACTTGAGTATACACATGGTGTGATAGAGACCTTAGCAAAGGTTGCATTTAATTCATGACGAATTATTTGCATTAAGACCATGCTTTGGCAGCAAATTATTGCCTATCATTTTGATCTAGTCTATGTTTGGCATTTGAGACTATCTACCATGTATACGAGTTGATGAGATTAAAAGAATTGAGGGTTTACATGCTATTTGTTTACCTTGTACTTTTATTAATCCTTCGAGAGTTATGTTATTAAATTAATTTTCATTTATTACAACATTATTTAGCCACTTGATTATATTTCATTTATGAATTATTGAATCATGTGGTCCTACTTTGTAGGCTATGGCCATGGTAAAAGAGTTCGATGAACTCGCCATTGATGGCCACAATTACCCCGCTTGGGCTTCGGATATAAAGATCAACTTTGCATCCCGTGGACTTTTGCCATAACTTAGCGAGCCTACTGCAGGTGTCGTTTTGGATGAACAAAAGAAGTTTGGCACTCTTATGCTATTGAGGTTTCACATCCACAAGGATCTCAAACAAGAGTACCTTATGGAGATGAATCCTCATGTTTTATGGCTTGCGCTTAAAGAGCGTTATGATCAGCAAAAAGAACTCATTTGGCCGGAGGCTAATCATGAGTGGAACCATTTACGTTTGCAGGACTTCAAGTCCGTTGCAGACTACAATCATGCTGTTCATAAAATTTGCTCTAAGTTGAAGTTTTGTGAGAAAGAACCAACAGATGCTGATAAGATTGAGAAAACTCTTTCTACCATGCTTCCTGCGGATCGAGACTTGCAACAACAGTATCGGGATAATAAATTCACTCAATATTCTCAACTTATCCACACATTGACTCAGGCCGAGAAACATGATGAGCTTCTAATGAAGAACCATCATAAGCACCCGACGGGTGCAGCATCTCTTCCTGAAGTTCATAATGTGCAGGGTAAGGGAAAGAAAAATAAGAGAAAGTTCAAGGGATCCAATTTTGGTGACCCTAAGAACAAGCCCGAGAAGAAAATTTTCAACAAAAAGCACAAGCCTTATCATAAGGGTAAGCGAGGTGGTGATGCTAAAGCCAAAAATGACTATAAATGTCATAGATGTGGCACTTTTAATCACCTTGCTAAAGATTGCCATACTCCAAAGCATTTGGTAGCCCTCTACCAAAAGTATTTAAAGGATGCAAAGCAAAGCAATGACAAAGAACCAAGATATGAAGCACACTTCAATCTTGCACCTGCTGCGAACAAGGAAGTGGGTTGTTCAAACAACAATGACAACCTAGATCTCATGAAGGAGATCCCACTACCGATGACATGCTCGTGGAGTTCACCTCAAACGACATGTTTGGAGACTTGGAATAAATTGTCTCAAGCCGAAGCTACTATTTTATTATAGTGTGGGATTATTAAGTGTTGTAATAATTGTACAAACTCTATGTGTGGGAGACGCAAACTTGTGAGATGGATGTTTGTGATAGTACTTATGTATTGTAATGTTGGATATTGTAATACATTAGTATGTATCTAAATAAGAAGTCTTTTAATTATGTATTACTTTCTTATTTATGATAGATGTCTTGTGATGTCAATCCAATGGAGGAGGAATTATGTATTGTTGATAGTGGTACTACCAACACAATACTAAGGGAGATGAAATATTTCCAGACTCTTAGAAAAAGAAGAGGAAATGTTATGACCATCGCGGGAAGCGATGCTTTAATAATTGGTTCAGGACGAGCCACTATTGTTCTCCCTAAGGGTACACAATTGACGATAAAGGATGCATTATTGTATCCGGAATCGACACGCACCCTACTAGGCTATAAAGATATCCGTAAGAATGGTCTTCATGTGGAAATACATGTAGATGGCAAAGAAGAATTCATTTGTTTCACCAAACTTACAGGATATGGCAAGCAAATTTGCGAGAAAATATCCTCCTTCGAATCTGGATTGTACTACACATACATAAAACCAATATCTCTTGTTGCATATAAAGTAATTTTCCAAGATGTCAATTCATTCCAAACTTGGCATGATAAACTTGGTCATCCAGGTGTTGGCATGATGAGAAAAATTATTAGCAATTCCATTGATCATAACTTGCACAAAACAAAATTCCCACAATCCTCGGATTATGTTTGCACAGCATGTGCAACTGGGAAATTGATTTTAAGACCATCAACACTTAAAATCAAGGCTGAACCACTCAAATTTCTTGAAAGAATTCAAGATGATATTTGTGGGCCGATTCAGCCAGAATGTGGACCATTCAGGTATTTCATGGTGTTGATAGACGCATCTACTAGATGGTCTAGTGTGACTCTTTTGTCGACACGCAACCATGCTTTTGCTCAAATACTGTCTCAACTAATACAGTTGAAGACACATTATCCTGAACATAGAATCCAATCAATTAGAATGGATAATGCTGCTGAATTTTCATCTCATGCATTCACTGATTATTGTATGGCAACGAGAATTCAAGTCCAGCATTCAGTGCCATATGTCCACACTCAAAATGGCTTAGCAGAGTCATTGATAAAGAGAATTAAACTCATTGCAAGACCAATGTTGATAAATTGCAAGTTGCCTACATCGTGTTGGGGTCATGCAGTACTCCCCATTAGAAATGGTACGTGGACATCCACCGAGTATTTCCCATTTGCATAAGTTTGGGTGTGCTGTTTACATATCCATCTTACCACCTCAACGAACATCAATGGGCCCACATTTTGACACCCCGAAACAGTGTATTCAAGCCCGAAACACAAGTTTTGCATCTTTTACCTGTCGAAGGTTATCGAAATGCTCCGGAACACTCCCAAACATCATTTTGGGTCCAATGGAGTAGAATGGATACTTCACATCTTCGATACCCCGAAACAGTGTATTCAGGCTCGGAACACAAGTTTTGCATCTTGTTACCTGTTGAAGGTTAGCGAAATGCTCCGAAACACTCCCAAACATCATTTTGGGTCCAATGGAGATGTTTCACAACATTGGTACCCGAAATAGTGCATTCGGGCTTAGAACACAAGTTTGGCATCTTGTTACCTGTCGAAGGTTAGCGACATGCTCTGAAACACTCCGAAAAATCAATTTGGGTCCAATGAAGTAGAATGGATGCTTCACAACTTCGGTACCCCGAAACAGTGTATTCAGGACCGAAACACAAGTTTTGCATCTTTTTACCTGTCAAAGGTTTGCGAAATGCTCTGAAACACTCCCAAACATCATTTTGGGTCAAATGGAGTAGAATGGATGCTTCACAACTTCGGCACCCCGAAACAGTGTTTTCAGGCCCGAAACACATGTTTTGCATCTTTTTACCTGTCAAAGGTTTGCGAAATGCTCTGAAACACTCCCAAACATCATTTTGGGTCAAATGGAGTAGAATGGATGCTTCACAACTTCGGCACCCCGAAACAGTGTTTTCAGGCCCGAAACACAAGTTTTGCATCCTTTTACCTATCTTAGCGAAATGCTCCGAAACACTCCCAAACATCATTTTGGGTCAAATGGAGTAGATTGGATGCTTCACATCTTCGATTACCCGAAACAGTGTATTCAGGCTCGGAACACTAGTTTTGCATCTTGTTACCTGTTGAAGGTTAGCGAAATGCTCTGAAACACTCCCAAACATCATTTTGGGTCCAATGGAGATGTTTCACAACATTGGTACCCGAAATAGTGCATTCAGGCTCAGAACACAAGTTTGGCATCTTGTTACCTGTCGAAGGTTAGCGAAATGCTCTGAAACACTCCCAAAAATCAATTTGGGTCCAATGGAGTGGAATGGATGCTTCACAACTTTGACACCCCGAAACAGTGTATTCAAGCCCGAAACACAAGTTTGGCATCTTGTTACCTGTCGAAGGTTAGCGAAATGCTCTGAAACACTCCCAAAAATCAATTTGGGTCCAATGGAGTAGAATGGATGCTTCACAACTTCGGTACCCCGAAACAGTGTATTCAGGCCCGAAACACAAGTTTTGCATCTTTTTACCTGTCGAAGGTTTGCGAAATGCTCCGAAACACTCCCAAACATCATTTTGGGTCAAATGGAGTAGAATGGATGCTTCACAACTTTGACACCCCGAAACAGTGTATTCAAGCCCGAAACACAAGTTTTGCATCTTTGTACCTGTCGAAGGTTATCGAAATGCTCCGAAACACTCCCAAACATCATTTGGCTCAAATGGAGTGGAACGGATGCTTCACAACTTTGACACCTCGAAACAGTGTATTCAAGCCCAAAACACAGGTTTTACATCTTTGCACCTGTTGAAGGTTATCGAAATGCTCCGAAACACTCCCAAACATCATTTTGGCTCAAATGGAGTAGAATGGATGCTTCACAACTTTGACACCCCGAAACAGTGTATTCAAGCCCGAAACACAAGTTTTGCATCTTTTTACCTGTCGAAGGTTATCGAAATGCTCCGAAACACTCCCAAACATCATTTTGGGTCAAATGGAGTAGAATGGATGCTTCACAACTTCGATACCCCGAAACAGTGCATTCAGGCTCGGAACACAAGTTTTGCATCTTTTTACCTGTCGAAGGTTTGCGAAATGCTCCGAAACACTCCCAAACATCATTTTGGGTCAAATGGAGTAGAATGGATGCTTCACAACTTCGGCACCCCGAAACAGTGTATTCAGGCCTGAAACACAAGTTTTGCATCTTTTTACCTGTCAAAGGTTTGCGAAATGCTCTGAAACACTCCCAAACATCATTTTGGGTCAAATGGAGTAGAATGGATGCTTCACAACTTCGGCACCCCGAAACAGTGTTTTCAGGCCCGAAACACAAGTTTTGCATCTTTTTACCTGTCTTAGCGAAATGCTCCGAAACACTCCCAAACATCATTTTGGGTCAAATGGAGTAGATTGGATGCTTCACATCTTCGATTACCCGAAACAGTGTATTCAGGCTCGGAACACAAGTTTTGCATCTTGTTACCTGTTGAAGGTTAGCGAATGCTCTGAAACACTCCCAAACATCATTTTGGGTCCAATGGAGATGTTTCACAACATTGGTACACGAAATAGTGCATTCAGGCTCAGAACACAAGTTTGGCATCTTGTTACCTGTCGAAGGTTAGCGAAATGCTCTGAAACACACCCAAAAATCAATTTGGGTCCAATGGAGTAGAATGGATGCTTCACAACTTTGACACCCCGAAACAGTGTATTCAAGCCCGAAACGCAGGTTTTACATCTTTGTACTCTATCAAAGGTTAGCGAAATGCTCAAACCTCCCAAACATCATTTTTGGTCAAATGGAGTAGAATGGATGCTTCACAACTTCGGCACCCCGAAACAGTGTATTCAGGCCCGAAACACAAGTTTTGCATCTTTTTACCTGTTGAAGGTTAGCGAAATGCTCCGAAACACTCCCAAACATCATTTTGGGTCAAATGGAGTAGAATGGATGCTTCACATCTTCGATACCCCGAAACAGTGTATTCAGGCTTGGAACACAAGTTTTGCATCTTGTTACCTGTTGAAGGTTAGCGAAATGCTCTGAAACACTCCCAAAAATCAATTTGGGTCCAATGTAGTAGAATGGATGCTTCACAACTTCGGTACCCCGAAACAGTGTATTCAGGCTCGAAACACAAGTTTTGCATCTTTTTACCTATCGAAGGTTTGCGAAATGTTCCCAAACACTCCCAAACATCATTTTGGGTCAAATGGAGTAGAATAGATGCTTCACAACTTCGGTACCCCGAAATAGTGTATTCAGGCCCGAAACACAAGTTTTGCATCTTTTTACCTGTCGAAGGTTAGCGAAATGCTCCGAAACACTCCCAAACATCATTTTGGCTCAAATGTAGTAGAATGGATGCTTCACAACTTCGGTACTCCGAAATAGTGCATTCAGTCCCCACACGCAAGTTTTCCATCTTTTTACCTGTCGAAGGTTAGAGAAATGATCTGAAACACTCCCAAACATCATTTTGGGTCAAATGGAGTAGAATGGATGCTATACAACTTTGACACCCCGAAACAGTGTATTCAAGCCCGAAACACAAGTTTTGCATCTTTGTACCTGTCGAAGGTTATCGAAATGCTCCGAAACACTCCCAAACATCATTTTGGCTCAAATGGAGTGGAATGGATGCTTCACAACTTTGACACCCCGAAACAGTGTATTCAGGCTCAGAACACAAGTTTGGCATCTTGTTACCTGTCGAAGGTTAGCGAAATGCTCCGAAACACTCCCAAACATCATTTTGGGTCAAATGGAGTAGAATGGATGCTTCACAACTTCGGTACCCCGAAACACAAGTTTTGCATCTTTGTACCTGTCGAAGGTTATCGAGATGCTCCGAAACACTCCCAAACATCATTTTGGCTCAAATGGAGTGGAATTGATGCTTCACCACTTTGACACCCCGAAACAGTGTATTCAAGCCCGAGACACAAGTTTTGCATCTTTGTACCTGTCGAAGGTTATCGAAATGCTCCGAAACACTCCCAAACATCATTTTGGCTCAAATGGAGTGGAATGGATGCTTCACAACTTTGACACCCCGAAACATTGTATTCAAGCCCGAAACACAAGTTTTGCATCTTTTTACCTGTCGAAGGTTATCGAAATGCTCCGAAACACTCCCAAACATCATTTTGGGTCAAATGGAGTAGAATGGATGCTTCACAACTTCGGCACCCCGAAACAGTGTATTCAGGCCCGAAACACAAGTTTTGCATCTTTTTACCTGTCAAAGGTTTGCGAAATGCTCCGAAACACTCCCAAACATCATTTTGGGTCAAATGGAGTAGAATGGATGCTTCACAACTTCGGCACCCCAAAACAGTGTATTCAGGCCCGAAACACAAGTTTTGCATCTTTTTACCTGTCAAAGGTTTGCGAAATGCTCTGAAACACTCCCAAACATCATTTTGGGTGAAATGGAGTAGAATGGATGCTTCACAACTTCGGCACCCCGAAACAGTGTTTTCAGGCCCGAAACACATGTTTTGCATCTTTTTACCTGTCTTAGCGAAATGCTCCGAAACACTCCCAAACATCATTTTGGGTCAAATGGAGTAGATTGGATGCTTCACATCTTCGATTACCCGAAACAGTGTATCCAGGCTCGGAACACAAGTTTTGCATTCTGTTACCTCCTGAAGGTTAGCGAATGCTCTGAAACACTCCCAAACATCATTTTGGGTCCAATGGAGATGTTTCACAACATTGGTACACGAAATAGTGCATTCAGGCTCAGAACACAAGTTTGGCATCTTGTTACCTGTCGAAGGTTAGCGAAATGCTCTGAAACACACCCAAAAATCAATTTGGGTCCAATGGAGTAGAATGGATGCTTCACAACTTCGGTACCCCGAAACAGTGTATTCAGGCCCGAAACACAAGTTTTGCATCTTTTTACCTATCAAAGGTTTGCGAAATGCTCCGAAACACTCCCAAACATCATTTTTGGTCAAATGGAGTAGAATGGATGCTTCACAACTTCGGCACCCCGAAACAGTGTATTCAGGCCCGAAACACAAGTTTTGCATCTTTTTACCTGTTGAAGGTTAGCGAAATGCTCCGAAACACTCCCAAACATCATTTTGGGTCAAATGGAGTAGAATGGATGCTTCACATCTTCGATACCCCGAAACAGTGTATTCTGGCTCGGAACACAAGTTTTGCATCTTGTTACCTGTTGAAGGTTAGCGAAATGCTCTGAAACACTGCCAAAAATCAATTTGGGTCCAATGGAGTAGAATGGATGCTTCACAACTTCGGTACCCCGAAACAGTGTATTCAGGCCCGAAACACAAGTTTTGCATCTTTTTACCTATCGAAGGTTTGCGAAATGTTCCGAAACACTCCCAAACATCATTTTGGGTCAAATGGAGTAGAATAGATGCTTCACAACTTCGGCACCCCGAAATAGTGTATTCAATCCCGAAACACAAGTTTTGCATCTTTTTACCTGTCGAAGGTTAGCGAAATGCTCTGAAACACTCCCAAACATCATTTTGGCTCAAATGTAGTAGAATGGAAGCTTCACAACTTCGGTACCCCGAAATAGTGCATTCAGTCCCCACACGCAAGTTTTCCATCTTTTTACCCGTCGAAGGTTAGCGAAATGATCTGAACCACTCCCAAAAATCAATTTGGGTCCAATGGAGTAGAATGGATGCTTCATAACTTCGGCACCCCGAAACAGTGTATTCAGGCCCGAAACACAAGTTTTGCATCTTTTTACCTGTCGAAGGTTAGCGAAATGCTCCGAAACACTCCCAAACATCATTTTGGCTCAAATGGAGTGGAATGGATGCTTCACAACTTTGACACCCCGAAACAGTGTATTCAAGCCCGAAACACAAGTTTTGCATCTTTTTACCTGTCGAAGGTTATCGAAATGCTCCGAAACACTCCCAAACATCATTTTGGCTCAAATGCAGTGGAATGGATGCTTCACAACTTCGATACCATGAAACAGTGTATTTAGGCTCGGAACAGAAGTGTTGCATCTTGTAACCTGTTGAAGGTTAGCGAAATACTCCGAAACACTCCCAAACATCATTTTGGGTCCAATGGAGTAGAATGGATGCTTCACAACTTCGATACCCCGAAACAGTGTATTCAGGCCCGAAACACAAGTTTTGCATCTTTTTACCTGTTGAAGGTTAGCGAAATGCTCCGAAACACTCCCAAACATCATTTTGGGTCAAATGGAGTAGAATGGATGCTTCACAACTTCGATACCCCGAAACAGTGTATTCAGGCTCGGAACACAAGTATTACATCTTGTTACCTGTTGAAGGTTAGCGAAATACTCCGAAACACTCCCAAACATCATTTTGGGTCCAATGGAGTAGAATGGATACTTCACAACTTCGATACCCAGAAACAGTGTATTCAGGCCCGAAACACAAGTTTTGCATCTTTTTACCTATCGAAGGTTGGCGAAATGCTTCGAAACACTCCCAAACATCATTTTGGGTCAAATGGAGTAGAATGGATGCTTCACAACTTTGACACCCCGAAACAGTGTATTCAAGCCCGAAACACAAGTTTTCCATCTTTTTACCTGTCGAAGGTTAGAGAAATGATCTGAAACACTCCCAAACATCATTTTGGGTCAAATGGAGTAGAATGGATGCTTCACAACTTCGATACCCCGAAACAGTGTATTCAGGCTCGGAACACAAGTATTACATCTTGTTACCTGTTGAAGGTTAGCGAAATACTCCGAAACACTCCCAAACATCATTTTGGGTCAAATGGAGTAGAATGGATGCTTCACAACTTTGACACCCCGAAACAGTGTATTCAAGCCCGAAACACAAGTTTTGCATCTTTTTACCTGTCGAAGGTTATCGAAATGCTCCGAAACACTCCCAAACATCATTTTGGGTCAAATGGAGTAGAATGGATGCTTCACAACTTCGATACCCCGAAACAGTGTATTCAGGCTCGGAACACAAGTTTTACATCTTGTTACCTGTTGAAGGTTAGCGAAATGCTCCGAAACACTCCCAAACATCATTCTGGGTCCAATGGAGTAGAATGGATGCTTCACATCTTCGATACCCCGAAACAGTGCATTCAGGCTTGGAACACAAGTTTTGCATCTTGTTACCTGTTGAAGGTTAGCGAAATGCTCCGAAACACTCCCAAACATCATTTTGGGTCCAATGGAGATGTTTCACAACATTTGTACCCGAAATAGTGCATTCAGCCTCAGAACACAAGTTTGGCATCTTGTTACCTGTCGAAGGTTAGCGAAATGCTCCGAAACACTCCCAAACATCATTTTGGGTCAAATGGAGTAGAATGGATGCTTCACAACTTCGGTAACCCCAAAAAAATGTAACGTGTATTCAAAAGTAAGCCCGAAACACAAGTTTTGCATCTTTTTACCTGTCGAAGGTTAGCGAAATGCTCCGAAACACTCCCAAACATCATTTTGGGTCAAATGGAGTAGAATGGATGCTTCACAACTTTGACACCCCGAAACAGTGTATTCAAGCCCGAAACACAAGTTTTGCATCTTTGTACCTGTCGAAGGTTATCGAAATGCTCCGAAACACTCCCAAACATCATTTGGCTCAAATGGAGTGGAACGGATGCTTCACAACTTTGACACCCCGAAACAGTGTATTCAAGCCCGAAACACAAGTTTTACATCTCTGTACCTGTCGAAGGTTATCGAAATGCTCCGAAACACTCCCAAACATCATTTTGGCTCAAATGGAGTGGAATGGATGCTTCACAACTTCGATACCCCGAAACAGTGTATTCAGGCTCGGAACACAAGTTCTACATCCTGTTACCTGTTGAAGGTTAGCGAAATACTCCGAAACACTCCCAAACATCATTCTGGGTCCAATGGAGTAGAATGGATGCTTCACAACTTCGATACCCAGAAACAGTGTATTCAGGCCCGAAACACAAGTTTTGCATCTTTTTACCTATCGAAGGTTGGCGAATTGCTTCGAAACACTCCCAAACATCATTTTGGGTCAAATGGAGTAGAATGGATGCTTCACAACTTTGACACCCCGAAACAGTGTATTGAAGCCCGAAACACAAGTTTTGCATTTTTGTACCTGTCGAAGGTTATCGAAATGCTCCGAAACACTCCCAAACATCATTTTGGGTCAAATGGAGTAGAATGGATGCTTCACAACTTCGGCACCCCGAAACAGTGTATTCAAGCCCGAAACACAAGTTTTGCATCTTTTTACCTGTCGAAGGTTAGCGAAATGCTCCGAAACACTCCCAAACATCATTTTGGGTCAAATGGAGTAGATTGGATGCTTCACATCTTCGATTACCCGAAACAGTGTATTCAGGCTCGGAACACAAGTTTTGCATCTTGTTACCTGTTGAAGGTTAGCGAAATGCTCTGAAACACTCCCAAACATCATTTTGGGTCCAATGGAGATGTTTCACAACATTGGTACACGAAATAGTGCATTCAGGCTCAGAACACAAGTTTGGCATCTTGTTACCTGTCGAAGGTTAGCGAAATGCTCTGAAACACACCCAAAAATCAATTTGGGTCCAATGGAGTAGAATGGATGCTTCACAACTTCGGTACCCCGAAACAGTGTATTCAGGCCCGAAACACAAGTTTTGCATCTTTTTACCTATCAAAGGTTTGCGAAATGCTCCGAAACAATCCCAAACATCATTTTTGGTCAAATGGAGTAGAATGGATGCTTCACAACTTCGGCACCCCGAAACAAATTATTCAAGCCCGAAACACAAGTTTTGCATCTTTTTACCCATTGAAGGTTAGCGAAATGCTCCGAAACACTCCCAAACATCATTTTGGGTCAAATGGAGTAGAATGGATGCTTCACAACTTTGACACCCCGAAACAGTGTATTCAGGCTCGGAACACAAGTTTTGCATCTTGTTACCTGTTGAAGGTTAGCGAAATGCTCTGAAACACTCCCAAAAATCAATTTGGGTCCAATGGAGTAGAATGGATGCTTCACAACTTCGGTACCCCGAAACAGTGTATTCAGGCTCGAAACACAAGTTTTGCATCTTTTTACCTATCGAAGGTTTGCGAAATGTTCCCAAACACTCCCAAACATCATTTTGGGTCAAATGGAGTAGAATAGATGTTTCACAACTTCGGCACCTCGATATAGTGTATTCAAGCCCGAAACACAAGTTTTGCATCTTTTTACCTGTCCAAGGTTAGCGAAATGCTCCGAAACACTCCCAAACATCATTTTGTCTCAAATGTAGTAGAATGGATGCTTCACAACTTCGGTACCCCGAAATAGTGCATTCAGTCCCCACACACAAGTTTTCCATCTTTTTACCTGTCGAAGGTTAGCGAAATGATCTGAAACACTCCCAAAAATCAATTTGGGTCCAATGGAGTAGAATGGATGCTTCACAACTTCGGCACCCCGAAACAGTGTATTCAGGCCCGAAACACAAGTTTTGTATCTTTTTACCTGTCGAAGGTTTGCGAAATGCTCCGAAACACTCCCAAACATCATTTTGGGTCAAATGGAGTAGAATGGATGCTTCACAACTTTGACACCCCGAAACAGTGTATTCAAGCCCGAAACACAAGTTTTGCATCTTTGTACCTGTCGAAGGTTATCGAAATGCTCCGAAACACTCCCAAACATCATTTTGGCTCAAATGGAGTGGAATGGATGCTTCACAACTTTGACACCCCGAAACAGTGTATTCAAGCCCGAAACACAAGTTTTGCATCTTTGTACCTGTCGAAGGTTATCGAAATGCTCCGAAACACTCCCAAACATCATTTTGGCTCAAATGGAGTGGAATGGATGCTTCACAACTTCGATACCGCGAAACAGTGTATTTAGGCTCGGAACACAAGTTTTGCATCTTGTTACCTGTTGAAGGTTAGCGAAATACTCCGAAACACTCCCAAACATCATTTTGGGTCCAATGGAGTAGAATGGATGCTTCACAACTTCGGTACCCCGAAACAGTGTATTCAGGCCCGAAACACAAGTTTTGCATCTTTTTACCTGTCGAAGGTTTGCGAAATGCTCCGAAACACTCCCAAACATCATTTTGGGTCAAATGGAGTAGAATGGATGCTTCACAACTTCGATACCCCGAAACAGTGTATTCAGGCTCGGAACACAAGTTTTACATCTTGTTACCTGTTGAAGGTTAGCGAAATGCTCCGAAACACTCCCAAACATCATTCTGGGTCAAATGGAGTAGAATGGATGCTTCACATCTTCGATACCCCGAAACAGTGCATTCAGGCTCGGAACACAAGTTTTGCATCTTGTTACCTGTTGAAGGTTAGCGGAATGCTCCGAAACACTCCCAAACATCATTTTGGGTCAAATGGAGTAGAATGGACGCTTCACAACTTTGACACCCCGAAACAGTGTATTCAAGCCCGAAACACAAGTTTTGCATCTTTTTACCTGTCGAAGGTTATCGAAATGCTCCGAAACACTCCCAAACATCATTTTGGGTCAAATGGAGTAGAATGGATGCTTCACATCTTCGATACCCCGAAACAGTGCATTCAGGCTCGGAACACAAGTTTTGCATCTTGTTACCTGTTGAAGGTTAGCGGAATGCTCCGAAACACTCCCAAACATCATTTTGGGTCAAATGGAGTAGAATGGATGCTTCACAACTTCGACACCCGAAACACGGTGTATTCAAGCCCGAAACACAAGTTTTGCATCTTTTTACTTGTCGAAGGTTATCGAAATGCTCCGAAACACTCCCAAACATCATTTTGGGTCAAATGGAGTAGAATGGATGCTTCACATCTTCGATACCCCGAAACAAAGTGTATTCAGGCTCGGAACACAAGTTTTGCATCTTGTTACCTGTTGAAGGTTAGCGAAATGCTCCGAAACACTCCCAAACATCATTTTGGGTCCAATGGAGTAGAATGGATGCTTCACATCTTCGATACCCCGAAACAGTGTATTCAGGCTCGGAACACAAGTTTTGCATCTTGTTACCTGTTGAAGGTTAGCGAAATGCTCCGAAACACTCCCAAACATCATTTTGGGTCCAATGGAGATGTTTCACAACATTGGTACCCGAAATAGTGCATTCAGGCTCAGAACACAAGTTTGGCATCTTGTTACCTGTCGAAGGTTAGCGAAATGCTCCGAAACACTCCCAAACATCATTTTGGGTCAAATGGAGTAGAATGGATGCTTCACAACTTCGATACCCCGAAACAGTGTATTCAGGCTCGGAACACAAGTTTTGCATTTTTTTACCTGTCGAAGGTTTGCGAAATGCTCCGAAACACTCCCAAACATCATTTTGGGTCAAATGGAGTAGAATGGATGCTTCACAACTTCGATACCCCGAAACAGTGTATTCAGGCTCGGAACACAAGTTTTGCATCTTGTTACCTGTCGAAGGTTAGCGAAATGCTCTGAAACACTCCCAAACATCATTTTGGGTGAAATGGAGTAGAATGGATGCTTCACAACTTCGGCACCCCGAAACAGTGTTTTCAGGCCCGAAACACATGTTTTGCATCTTTTTACCTGTCTTAGCGAAATGCTCCGAAACACTCCCAAACATCATTTTGGGTCAAATGGAGTAGATTGGATGCTTCACATCTTCAATTACCCGAAACAGTGTATCCAGGCTCGGAACACAAGTTTTGCATTCTGTTACCTGTTGAAGGTTAGCGAATGCTCTGAAACACTCCCAAACATCATTTTGGGTCCAATGGAGATGTTTCACAACATTGGTACACGAAATAGTGCATTCAGGCTCAGAACACAAGTTTGGCATCTTGTTACCTGTCGAAGGTTAGCGAAATGCTCTGAAACACACCCAAAAATCAATTTGGGTCCAATGGAGTAGAATGGATGCTTCACAACTTCGGTACCCCGAAACAGTGTATTCAGGCCCGAACACAAGTTTTGCATCTTTTTACCTATCAAAGGTTTGCGAAATGCTCCGAAACACTCCCAAACATCATTTTTGGTCAAATGGAGTAGAATGGATGCTTCACAACTTCGGCACCCGAAACAGTGTATTCAGGCCCGAAACACAAGTTTTGCATCTTTTTACCTGTTGAAGGTTAGCGAAATGCTCCGAAACACTCCCAAACATCATTTTGGGTCAAATGGAGTAGAATGGATGCTTCACATCTTCGATACCCGAAACAGTGTATTCTGGCTCGGAACACAAGTTTTGCATCTTGTTACCTGTTGAAGGTTAGCGAAATGCTCTGAAACACTCCCAAAAATCAATTTGGGTCCAATGGAGTAGAATGGATGCTTCACAACTTCGGTACCTCGAAACAGTGTATTCAGGCTCGAAACACAAGTTTTGCATCTTTTTACCTATCGGAAGTTTGCGAAATGTTCCCAAACACTCCCAAACATCATTTTGGGTCAAATGGAGTAGAATGGATGCTTCACAACTTCGGTACCCCGAAATAGTGCATTCAGTCCCCACACGCAAGTTTTCCATCTTGTTACCTGTCGAAGGTTAGCGAAATGATCTGAAACACTCCCAAAAATCAATTTGGGTCCAATTGAGTAGAATGGATGCTTCATAACTTCGCCACCCCAAAACAGTGTATTCAGTCCCGAAACACAAGTTTTGTATCTTTTTACCTGTCGAAGGTTTGCGAAATGCTCCGAAACACTCCCAAACATCATTTTGGGTCAAATGGAGTAGAATGGATGCTTCACAACTTTGACACCCCGGAACAGTGTATTCAAGCCCGAAACACAAGTTTTGCATCTTTGTACCTGTCGACGGTTATCGAAATGCTCCGAAACACTCCCAAACATCATTTTGGCTCAAATGGAGTGGAATGGATGCTTCACAACTTTGACGCCCCGAAACAGTGTATTCAAGCCCGAAACACAAGTTTTGCATCTTTGTACCTGTTGAAGGTTATCGAAATGCTCCGAAACACTCCCAAACATCATTTTGGCTCAAA